>OMNM01008997.1:62162-78404 GCA_900302745.1 Parablennius parvicornis | reverse complement strand
CCAGGTCAGTACAAAACAAAGTTTATGAAAAAATATTTTTGGGGGGGATTTCTGAACTTACCTTGGTCTCATTATAAAACCTTCAATCAAACAATCAGAAGAAGTAACTGATTTTTGTGCGAAGTCATATTAACGAAGAGCTCAATCCAATTCAATCCATTTTTATTGACTTACAAACCAGAGACTATTAAAATAAGCTGCTTAGTATTAACGTCTTACATGGTGTTAAAGGCCAGGGATTTAAGATGGGATTTAAAAAAAGAGATGAAGAAAGTGCCTATTTGATATGCAATAGCAGGTTATTCTACAGTCGAGGAGACACAACTGAAATTGTCCTCAAACCCCTCTGAGCTTCACCAGCAGTAGTTTGACCAGAAGCAGCTGAAGACGAGCGACAGAGGTTCTGCTAACATAAAATTAATTGTAGTTATCTTGACAAGTGGTGAAACATACATGGATTACTGTTTCAAACTTAACTTTTTTGAAGGATTGGTTTCATTTTGGCCAGTTTTCTCAGATAAGAAAAGCTCAATTCAAATATGTCCTTGAAGTAACTGTCGAGTTTAATGTAAAATGCAGGTTTTTAGTGGCGATTCACAGTAGTATCAGTAAAAATTATTACATTTGTCTTGTCGTTAAGACCATCTTGGTCTCAATATCATCAAGCAGCGTTTTGGTACTGGAGAACTCAGACTTTTTTTTTTTTTTTTCTCGAGGAATGAAAATCTGACTCATCTGCAGGAGGCAACGATTTCAAGAGAAAATGCAAAACCTTTGTTGTGATTTGTGTGTCTGTCTATACGAATTCTGTTCAATTCCTATTCACACTGAATGTATGATTTGTGTGGTTTCAGAACCACGTTGCTGTTTGAACAGGAGTTTGAAAGACAGCTATAGTCATTGACCCCTGCGTCTGATATGGATAATTACTGATCATGCTAGAAATATGGAATCCAATCCCTTTTAATGCTCCGACCAAATAAAGTTAACGAGTGGCATCCTTTATCCACCGAACAAAGAAAAAAAGTAAGATTTCAGCTGGAGGTGTCAAGGGAGACCATGATTAAACAGCTTACATTAGAACAGCTTTTCCACTCTGTGGTCAAGAAAAAGGGAACCAATTAAGAGTGAAACCAGAAAACCAAGGTCATGAATAAACTGCTGCCTAATTAGTTCTGCATGTCATTTTTGCAAATCCAGGACTGAGAATAGGCAGAACCCAGAAGGGTGCATAATAGCCAAGGGTAAGCAAAAGATCATACGCAGGGTCACTTGCATCATGAGTTCGGCTCTCCAGCTGTAGTCCTCGTCCTCCACCTCCTCTAGACTTTGCACCACCTGCCTGAGCGAGTGCACCAGGTGGAGGCTCCGCCCTGGCTGCAGAAGAGGACACACGGTTTGGAAATACAGCACCGAGGCGTCGAACACCAGAGAGTGGTATCTGTAAGGCACAGACCACAAGCAACAAAAAAAAAAAAGAAAAAAAAAAGAAAAAAAGAAAATGTAAACAGAACACTGAATTATTGATATGGAACATATGCAAGCTATTTCATCTCTCAATTCAGGCCAAGTGTCAACTCTGTATGCAGTCTGTGTACGCTGCAGATTAAGTATTGCCCAATGAGCCACAGGAGAGTAACCCGAGTGAGCGTTGCTATGTGGAATAAGTGAACTTTATATATTCGAGGCGTGGTTTGAGAGAAAATTGTGCAAACAGACTGTTTGAGTGCTGCTAATTTATTCACCAGAGAGCCTGCTGTGCGTTAGTCTGGCCTGGATGTAATGGGATATTCAGTCCCTTTGGTGTTAATGAGATTGCCCAATCAGTCCTTTCATTGACAGGTTATGAGTTAATTAGCAAAAGGATTTCGTGCTGATTGCGCGGAAAGGCTAAGGCAATAATTCCAAAGGCTTCTTTCAAGATAAGTACAAGGGTACTTAGCTTTTACAAATTGTTTACAGATATTTATCAACCATTAACACCTTCTCGGAATCACTTGCAGCCAACTGTCAAAATAAAGGACACAAGCTGAACCTAATTATTAGTTTATAATGTTAACAAATAGAGAGCAGAATGGTGGAAAAAACTCAATGTATGTTAAATAACAGTTGATGTTATTTCACATACTGTGAATTTACTGTGGGACCTAAGCTGGCTCATTTATTCTTGCAATACCAGCTCCTAGTCTGTTCTCAGTTCAACAACAGAAGAAATAGACTTGTTTTAGGACTACGTTCGACACCCCTGCTCACACCCAACCGCACATTTGTTACCTTCACCGTTGCCATGTGGTCACATTTTGAGGTCCCGTTCAATATCGAGGCGGAAAGGAGTCACAGGTTACTCGGTGGATAGACTAGAAAGTGTGCAAGAGTGCATATTCCCAGACCTCAACCCAGCAAATGTGCAGGAAGCAATTTTCCAAGAAGATCTAACCACCCAAGCATCGCATCCTATCTCACTGGTGATGAAATCTGTCTCAGTGCGATTAAAGACACTTCCCTGGACAAAACCCATCAAACGCATGTAATTTGAAATTCCAAATAAAGCAGTGCTGCCAATTCTCGTGCATTGAAAGTGAAGGTTGCATAATTAGCTCCGGGTATAATCGAAGTAGACTCAAGCAGCAAATTGTGGTTGAGAAAATCAATACGGGATTTCACTTTACAAGATTTTGTTGAAAGTTGTTGGGATCCATATGTAGGAAAAGCATTAACGAAGCAGTTAGAGGATTACTTTAAAGGAGTAAATTAGGCAAACAGGTCCAGATTGTCATAACAGCAAATTATGTCTGTAAAAAAAACAAACTATTTTATGAGAATAATGTTGTCTTCAATATGTTTACGTTATTTTCACTTTGAAATGATCTAATCTAATGTGATTTCTTGTACATACACAAAAGAACAGGAACAGTGAATTAAAAAACCAAAGTCTGAACCAGAGTACGTGTGATGAAAATGTCTATATTACTACTGAAATTGACAACAATCTCAATATAAAGTCAATTTTAATGATACTATTCGGTGCCAAATATAGTGAAATCTGTTGCATTATGCACGTTGTGACAAACTCACCCTGACAGCATGGCTTTGAGGCAAGTTTGGTAGCAACAAGGTTTCTAAGCTTTCAGGTCAGAATCGCCAGTATCTCAGAAAATGTCTTATTAAATCTGTTTTCGTTGTTTTGTCGGCCAGTTTTGGCTTCTTAACTTAATCTACCACAGCTTCAAACAAATAAAGCAAAGACATCATGTTGACAATGCCTCACTTTTCTTCTGGTTTATAGTGGCAACTTCTAAACAAACCCACACACCAACTGGTCAACCTGCTTGAAACTCTGAAACAACAAAGCACACACGCACATATCTGAGAGGTTGTATACCTTGGCTCTTGCTTTGAAATTTCAATTGCTTTCAGAAAATACATCACAGCCTCTTCAAAGTCTTCCTGAAATAATAATAAAAAAAAAAAAACATTATAAAAGAGGAAATGAGAACTTGTCACATCATACATATGTACAAATAGCAGACAACTAGGTTAGTCAAAGGAGGTCGAAGTGTGAAAAAACAAAGACTGGAACTTCACTAAAACGACAACATTTGTCAAAGAGTGGATCAAATTTGTGTTTGTTTACACAGTTGGGGCATCAGTTATATTTTCAATGTAAAACAGTACAGTCTCTACAGTGTGTGTATCTCTGGGCCACAAATACACAAACACGAGCACAAGCCCCTTAAGGTGATGTGTTCAATGTACTGTTCTCACCACAGTCCCAGTGGCCGGTGGAGACTTCAGCCGGCCCTGGCAGAGGTAGGCTCGACACAATGACTGATTAGCCGGCGGATTCCCTTCAAAGTACGTCTTTAGACACGCCGAGCTTATCTCGAAACAACCCAGCTGAAAGCACAGACAAAGAAAAGGCACAAAGGCCAAACTTAATGAATAATTTAACACCAGTGCAGTTGGTGTGCTTTTGGAATTAGATGAGTTATGTTAGCTATTCAGAATATGTGAAGTACTGAGAGTGTGCCATGTTGCATATTGTTTTAAATAACTATCACAATAATTCATAAAGGGTAGTTTTCAAGGAATTCCGCTGTCCTAGAAGATCATCGTATTTTCATTGCATCCTGCAAGATTTTGATGCTCTTAATAAGCACTTCCCTTTTTTCCTCAAGTTGGAACATCGGTGGTGAATTTCTGTGGAACTTGAAGATTATTACAAAGTAATTCTACTCCGAATGTGGACTAATTCATTATTCTCTTAAGTCTGACACTTGAAGGCAAAATGCATTTTCACAAAGAACGTGCTTTATGGTATAAAGTACAGAGAGGAACTCATACCATGGAACGCTCTGTGTTTCATTATTCAGATATGTTTTCTTTGCCCTGGGACAGTTCAGCTTACATTAGTAAATATTCATTAATGCCCCCTATTGGGAGTGGCATACTTAGATTAAGCAAACTGAAAACAATGACATAACAATATCTGTTATAAGCAGAAGAGGGGTTCTTCAGAGATTTTTACTTGGATGATTTTATTGTCATCTCAAGATAGAAAAATATTGGTCTTATTCAGTAAACAGCCCCCAGAAGGTCCCTGGTCCTGTTCTGTTCTGTTCTCAAACCCACCAGAATTGCAATGTCAGTAAATTCCACATGAGAAGACGCTTGCATATTGTTACAGCAGCAGGCATTTCACTCATACATATGACTTTCATAGTCAGATACAGCGCTCTCATTCTCCGAGGTCGATTGATGTCTTCTGTGACATCGCAGCAACAATGAACGACTGGCGGCTTAAAGACAGCCCTCAGAGCACTTGGAGAGAGAGGTTAAAGGCACACTCAGAGTATATGTTTTATACTGTTCCACTAAAACCTTTCATACAAGGGTATTCAGCTCCAGAGTCTGATGCTGATGAGAAGCCAGGGTCAAACTGCATGACACTTTAACAAGCACTGCTATGGTTTTGTTGCATAGAGTGGGGAAAGAAAACATGAAACACGGCCGGCGTGTACTGTGAATTTGTTTGCGCCTTTCTTGTCAGAGTTTGCATGTTCCCCCTGTGTGTGCATGGGTTGCTCAAGGTGCTCCAGCTCCTCCTACGGTCAAGGGCCTGTTTATGTATGCAGTGACTTGAACTGATTCCCTCCCATAGTGTGTGCTATCATCATCATCATCATCATCATCATCATCATCATCATCATCATCATCATCATCATCACCAGGCCCAGTCACTCTCACCTGAAGAGCTGCTTCTGCACAAACCACGTATAAGTCCGTGGAGACGCTTCCAGTCGCCGGGGAGCTTCTCAGTAACCCGTGAGCAGACTGCAGAGCCTTGGCGTCTGTAGACAAGAGTTCAACATGATAAATATCTTACTTTCACGGCGTTTCACGACTTTCATCTGCGTACACGACGGACCTTTTTGTTGCGTTGCTTTCGCCAGGTAATGACGAATGTCCAGCTCCATGTCGGTGAACGACAGCCACCTGTTCGCTTGTTAAAGTGAGCCGCTGGGAAGTTTTGTCTGTAAAAGTAACGACAGTTTGTCAATGAAGAGTTGACAAATTGATTCAATAAACAAGCAACTTCCCGTCGTTAGAAATCCGAGCAGCACCTGAAGAGTCTCTGTGTTGCCGTATAATGTTGCTAGACAACAGGAGTCGCTCATTAAACTACAGTGCGCGAAAAAGGACAAAAATATCCAAACTGAAATTGGCTCTGTTAAGCTGGCTGCCTGTGTGTGAAAGGATAGACTTCAAAATCTTTCTACAAATCCTACTTCTTAATCTTACTTCTCCTCTGTAAAATTTTGAATGGTCTTGAACCTAAATACATCTCAGATTTACTTGTAGAATATGAAACTTCCAGACCCCTGAGGTAACCAGAAAGAGATTTACTAATAACTTTTCTCAGAGTCAAATAAGGTAATGCAACCTTTAGTTCCGGTGCTCCTCACCTGTGGATATGACTTATCATATTACCTTTGTTTTACAAAGTTTCTATATCTACTATCTTTTTTTATGACTTACTGAATTGCCTTGTTTTAACACATTTCCTTCTATTTCCTTTTAAAGTACTGTGAATTGCCTTGTGGCTATAGAAATAGATAAACTTTGCCTTGCCTCAACTGGTGCTTTCTACATGCAAATTTCTGTTTAGATCACAGGTTTTTGTGTATATTATTGTCACAGCAACCCTGCATTTCTAAGAAGCCTACAATAAAAACACCTATAAAAATAAATCCAACGATGAACATATACTCTGGGCTGAGTATGTAGATTACATGTAGATTATTTGAGTTCTGTGCTTTTCTTGCTCCTCAAGGACCACCACATTGCCTGTTTTGGATCTCTGCCTGTTTCAACACACCTTATTCAAAGGAACAAGTCATTAAAAACATGCACCATGAGTCCCTGAGCAAGACACTTGACCCCCACCAGCTCCCCACGAATGCTGTGCTGTGCTGTTGCTACTGACAGGTCAATTCAGTAAAGAAATTTCCCCAAACGGGATTAATACAGTACAATGAATGAATGAAATCAGGCTTCTTCAGATCTTCAGGATGACTTATTCACTTCATTCAGGTGTCTTGAAGCAGGGAGAAGCCCTGATGGCCCCAGCTTGAGTAAGCCCACAGTTTGTCCACAAGCTGTTGTCAGGGCCTAAGTAGAGTTAGGGGTACATGTGTGATATGTTAGCAAGCTCACATGCTAACTCGTGCTACATAAACATGCTAACGTGGGTCGGCAGCAGGAGGTAGGCACAAAAAAATTTCCGCTGGAATTTTCTAGTTAATATGAAGATTACCGATCCATCTTTGTTCTATGGGACTTCATCCAACTTGTTACACAGCGTCAGGGCCAATCAAAGCTCACTGTAGCCAATTGGCAACAGGACAAACCAGAATAAACGGAGACAGTCAATTCACAGCTACAGTTCAAGTTCAATGCAAATTTGGAAACTGTGAACATCCACAGGGACGAAGTGCAAAAAGAAAAGGAAGTCCTGACTTCCCCTACCTGGATTGAAACTAGAGACTTTATTGCAATGAGGCATCTTGTAACCAGCCGATTCCAGTAATTCCAGTCTCTGTAAAGATTTGGCATCTTGAAACAGTGCCATTTTCCCACCTAAGCACATAATTTTGACTAATTATTCATTCTGTGTGTGCAGATTAAAACCTCAGTGCCATGCAATCATACTATTTCACTTATATCAGCATAGGGGCCCTGTCTTCATCTCCCCCACACACAGACACACACACACACACACACACACACACACACACACACACAAACACACACAGATGGGCGCAAAAGAGCATTGCATCCGTGTCTCGATGCTTGCAGTCTCAGTGCTTCCCAACTTCAAAGTGCATCATTAGAAATCGGGCTACTCAGTAAGCAAACATAATTTACTTGGTCAAACCAAATACTGCAGCTGTAGCATGGAAAACTGCCCCCACGCCCCCCCCCTTCAATGATGGAGTGGGAATTCTGAGTTTGAGGTTTAATTGGCTGAATCATACATTACCTGCCTGTATTTCAAAGCAGCGTAGATCGCTCTTTGGTGGCCCTCAAGCAAATTTGTTGAGCAGTTCATCGTGGGATCACTCTAAAAATACTCACAAAGAGAATATTCACCCCTTGGAATAGTAAATATATCGCGAGATGTTTTTTTTTTTTTCTATCTTTTGACCTACTTAATGGGTTGTTTGGCTTTTATGTGCTGTTTATATTTTGTGCAACTGTCATTACATGCAGCAGCGCTGCCTTGAGAAGTGTCTTACTGTACACTTTGTAAAAACACCTTCAGTTATATGGAGAAAATAACAAATATGAACATATTAAAAGGAACGTTTTATCCCTGACTTTAAATGTATTGGCGAGATATTACTTTATACAGCCTGTTAATGAGGGTGATTCTGTCAAAGAAAGTAGCTTTGGTTTTTATTCAATTCAATAATTTACAAATATTATGGTAAGTGTAGAAAAGACATAGCACAAATTTAACATACGTGAGCAGCTTGCAAGGAAAAAAGTGTTTGGCATGAAAAAAAAAATTAAAGAAACAGGGATGAGGTCTGATTTAAACCGCTGACACTTAAGCTCTGCAATTCTCTTTGTCATTGAAGTGTGCACTGTCATCATTGCCAAGATCTAAAGAGCTCTCTGAGGTCTTCAGAAGAAAGGTTGCATACGCCTTTGAGCTTGACGAGGGATTTAAAACGATCCAAATGATTTGAGATAAATTACTCCACTGTGAGGGAAATCATCTGCAAGTTGGGTGGATTTCAAACGGCTGTTGGGTTTCTCCAGGGCTGACTTCCCCTGTAGATTCAGACCAATCGCGGAGTGTTTGATGCAAAGCGAAGTCTCCCGGAGCTGCAGGTATAGCTTCCCCGCATGTGTCTGCATATAAAGAACGACTTCAGAGATCGGATCTACAGGCAAAATGTAGCAAAAGAAAATTATGTCATTCGAGATGTGAAAAAAGAGAGATTGTACAAATTTGAAATGTCCCCCAGTTGGGCAAAATTTGTATTTCCTATAATAGACATATACAAAGTTTGACTGTTTTAAGAGTTACCTTTAACCTTTTCTTTGATATCTTACTATCTCAGTTCTTTTTTTCAGTTGCATTTGGTTGAAAAACTTCAAATAAATGCAAGTTACACATTATATTACATTTGTTGTTCTATTAATAGACATTCTTCCACAGTGGATCTGATAGTTAGTTGTCCAAATATGTTATTTCAAATTCCTCATGCAATATAAACATGGTAGAAAGAGTCAGAAAATGTGTGTGTTTTATTTCTCACACACATTCTTGCTGTGAGCGCTAACCACTGTACCACCATGCAGCCCTCAAATACATTATGAAAAATAAAACTAATGTAATAAATAAGCTGAGGCAAACTATTTGGAGGTTTCATTAGAAAAACATACACGTCTATACAGTCTGCAATTGCTGTACCAATAGGGTTATGGTCTATAGCTTAACTAATAATATAAATCTTTCTTCATACCTTTAAAAAGAATACAAATTAGCTGAAATCCTCACTTGAGGCAACCTACAACCAAACCAGTATTATTTTAAATTGAGTTTCTCGTAATCTTCTTGTAAATAAATTGCTATTATGGTCTTCCTCTCTGCAGAATCGGGTCTGAGCGGCTTCACAAATGCAGTAGCCAACCAATCTGGATATCACAGATGGCGCTGTATGATGATAAATGGGCACTTAAAATGCTGAATGTTTTTGTTCGTACTGTCATCCAGTACGCCACTTCAATACACCTGTCCAGCTGCACACATTGATCATGAATCTACTGCTACACGATCACACAAATTAAAATGTATGCAATTTATAATGTTGCTGTAATCTTATAATATAAAGGCAAGATGGAAAGAAAAAAACTACTTAAAACTACTGAATAAAGGTTTTGCCAGTCAATTTCAAGCCAGAGAGTGGTCATGCTTTTCAAAAGAGCTTTTTAGAAATAAAAGTAATGACCCCTATGAAAATGGCTTTGTGCCAGCACTCCAGAAAAAAGGCAATTCTCAGTGTTTACACAGTGTTTGACTTGAGTTCTCTGTCGTTGGAGAAGCCTCAGCAGGGGCTCGCAGTCACAAAGAAAGATTTAAACGTGTTGGATTACAAGAATAAGAACCCTGGACTCCTTTCAGAATTTAATTTCAGGAACTGTAAAGTGTATTGAAGTCAAGAGTCCAATACAAACATGTTAAGCCACATTTAGTTTGGGCAGATTTTACTATCATTCAGCTTCTGCTCACACACACTATCATGAATACTGTGAGCGGCAGCACGCTCGAAGTTGTGCTCTCTTGTAAATTGGAGAAACTGAAATGCCATTAAGTGATGATCCATGAGCTGTGTCTGTGAGGTATCTTTGGACCGGCGCTCAGACGGATTTAATGAGGATACAAGCACGACGCACTATCTTGTCAGCAACGCTGATGCACAACCAAGGTGGAGGACAAAGATTAACAATGCACCAACAGCATTGAAATTCCTGTAATTATCACCAGCATTTTCACTGAGATGAATAGAAGCGAAAACCCTAAAGGCTGTAGCTCCAATGTTTCACACCAGGAGACTCATTGTCAGCATGCATTCAGATAAAAAAGATGAGTCGGGAGCAATTTGTTTAACCGACTATTAATACTTTTAGTGAGGAGCGAGGGAAGTATGTATTTCATTGTATAGCTGATGGAGATTTATTCCAAGCGGTGTTTTGCAAGAATAAAATTCACTTTGTAAATATTCAATACCAATGGTTTCTATTTGTTTTTTATATATCTTGCCATCGGTATAAATCAATTTCAAATTGTTTGAATGTGCATGCGACTTTGATGACATGAAAATAGAGATATTTGTTTGCATCAAGGTACAAACCTGCGCACTTCACCTCGCATCCATAATGAATCAATGCCACTCTTTGCACTAAAATCCATTCCATTATCCACAGCACAAGTCTGAACGTTTCAGAGGCAACTCCACAACAGCAGCGTATCCTTAAGATGTTAAATCAGTGGGAGCTGATAAAATATTGAACGGCTCTCAAATTGTTATCAATTATTGAACAAAGTGAACACGTGAAACCCACATACACAAAGAGTGGCAGCAATGGCCCGAATTATACAGACTACTTCCATACGTGCAAGCAAGTCTCATTAAGCACTGTGAATGCACGTAGTACAAAATGCCCAGTACTCAGAGCCAGAGCAATTCATCTATGATTGAAGAGAGAGATTTCTTTCTTTACGTTGAAAAAAAAAAGTGTAGATCTGTGAGGGGGAGCAGAGTGTACTGCAATACAGTGCAAGAGTTCTAAAACAGGTTTTTTTTTATTAATGTAAGAAATAGCACACATTTGCATGAGAAAGAACATTTTGTTTTGAGAGTTTCTTAAAAGGGTGAAAAAAATTATCAATATTTTATTAGGAAGATGTTGTATATCTTTGAAGCCATCCTATTGATCTGTGAGCTTGCAAAGGTTTACATAAGTCTGACCTAAATTGTTCTCCAGTCATACTGTAAAGTTGTCATAACTTTTTTCGCAGGTGAAAAATTTGAATAGTCAGCTCTTCTGAATTATCTAAAAATACATTAAGCCATACCAACATTATTTTTCTCTTAATTTTCCTGCTCTTCTCTTTCATTCACGAAACCTACATATTCTGTTCGACTGCGCATCTCACAAATGCATACTTCCTACAAATGTGACACAATTCAATGAATTAATGGTTTATTTCATTAATGAATTAATAATTTATTTCACCTCATATTATGCTGTATGTGACCTCTGAGTTTGATACCTCTGGTTTCTGTAGTGCACTATCGTTCACGCCACATGCTACTCCTGCAGCCTCCGAGACATGAACCCATGCACCCAACCCCGAAGGTCAACACCTAATTCAACACGCCACAGTGTTTATCTCAACTGTGGTGTTTCCACAGTATGAAATTAGTTTCCTGCAAACATCACAGCTTGCAGAATGTTTATCTGCAACTGTACAATCACTTCCCCCCAATAGCTCTTCCCTTTTTCCTCTGCAATAGTGCAGCCAGCAGTGCACTGCTGAGCGTGCTTGTTGAGACTGACAGCATTGCAGGGAGGGACGGAGAAAGTGAGGGTGAGCAGATTGTGAGGAGCAGCAGCTGATTCAAGAATAAAGAGAAAAGAAACTTTAGTATCGATCTTGTCATACAAGAATCAGTCGATGCCATTATCTACTTTGGCATCATTCTGAATAGGAAGAGATTTAACTGTTTAGATGGAAGAATTATTCTGCTGTTAATCAAAATACAGTCATTTAGAATTAGACAATATGGAATCAATACACTGTCACCAAAAGTAAAACTATTATATTTACAACTGAATGTTCTTAATAGCTTAACGTTTATTCAGGGCCTCTATGACCTAACTTATAAGTCATACTTTAATTTATCCCTACATTTCCCTCGGATGTGGTGAGCAGCCACATTAAGGTGCTCCTGACATGGAGGTCAAGGGTCTTGCTCAACGACCCACAGTTTTGACCTATTTGCTTTAGGAATCAAACCTGCCAATGACTACCCAAGTCTGCGTCTTTAGGTCTAAGCATCTTGGACTGAGGAGCAGGAGTACCTGGATACAAATCACAGAACATGCTAACTTTACCTGCTTACCACTAACATCAATTACACCTCCACAAAATTAATCTTTACTTGATTTTTTTTTTTTTTTTTTTTGAACTTGTGATTTACATATAGGTCACATATAGTAGTTAGCACTCTCATAGCAAAGGGTTCACTTCTAATCCAGACAGACAAACATTTGGATATACATCACAGCATCATGTTAAAGACTGGCCGTCGACAATTTTCTCTCTACGGACAGGGGTTTGTAATCAGCAGTCAACAAAGTACATCCTTGGCTGCTAAGAAGATCTTAAAATAAATACTCTTCTGTTCTTTTGAAACTTACACATACATGCATTATCCTATTGCATTTGTATCTCATTGTTGTTTTTGTCATGTTTTTTAAAAGTTCAATATTTCACTGTGCTGAAAGTGTGTGAGATTGAACTGGTGAAGGATGCTGAGCTGGATGAGACAGATGAAGAAGTGAAGATTTCCATTGGGAGTGAGAGGGATCCACAGGGTTAAAAATGGACAGATTAGAGGGACAGATGAACCAAAGCAGCTTAGAGATAAAGCAAGAGAGGCCAGGATGAGATGGTTTGGACATGTGCCGATCAGAGATAGTGGATATATTGGATCAAAAGATGTTGGATGTTTGTTGCCAAACAGGAGGACAAGAGATAAACCTCAGAGAATATTCATAAATGTGGCGGAGGATGTGAAAATGCTTCTTGCATCAGTAGAGGAGGCAGAAGTTATGAAAGTAGATGATGTGGAGTGGTAACCCTTTAGGGGAATAGCTGAAAGACAAAGAAGTGGCGTAGGAGGTATCAACAAAATTGATATTAAACCCAAAGATAATGGAGTCCAGAATACTGGACCTTAATAAAAAAAAAAAAGTGCCGTCCCAGTAGTTGAGGGCCACAGTCCTGCTGCCTGCTCCAAACCACTGCTCGTGAGCTGCCCATGATTCAGAACCATGAACCATGCACTTCATGATTCTGCATTGATTACATTTTGGTAGATCAGAGAGGAGAGACTCCGAAAACATGCAGGATTACATGGCTCCATGACAGCAAGTTTACGGAGATATTTGATTATTGACAAAGCCAGAGACCTACAGTAAAGAAAAAAAATTTAAGGTCAGAATTAAGATCGGAGTGGAGGATGGGAAAAACCAGATCAGTATTAATCAAGATTTTATATGAGTCTGTTTGTAAAGAAACAAGGGCTCTTTTCTTTAGCCCTTGAATTACTTGCCCATACATGTGGCCCACAAGGGTCTAACGTGTTAACCAATCATCAGATGTTCTGCATTTTACCCTGGGTTTAAAGAAAACATAAATAATATTTCCCAGACAATTCTATTAATGTCAGGTGACTCAAATAAGGCCCCATTCACACAGCGTTTCAAGTGAAAACGAATAGTTTTTGCAATATTGTGTACACGGAAGGACCACTCGTGGATGCCGTTGTTTTCTTTTTGTAATAAAACCACATACACATAGAGAACAATACTCTATAACCACACTTCTTTTTGGTTGATACTTTTAGGGATGAACTTTGCTTTGGTACTTTTTCCTCCCACAGCCAGATAACTGCTGAAATAATGATTTATTTTATTTACAAAAGATGAAACTCTTTTGTGGCGTTCTTTATATGTTATGGTCTAATTTTCCCTCGACGTATCATTGATGTACTAATATGGGGCCGTAACATATTTGGCCATGGACATTTATATGGACAGGCGACACAGTTAGATTACTATTTTGGGCAACTCTTAACTATAAGTCCCAATGTCCACTGACTTGCATAAGTGCAGAAGAACTAGGTAATGCGGTCGAGGTGCCCACGTGAGTCGCAGAGTTTCAGAAAAGTTTTGGAAACTGGGGTTAAGCTCCTGATAGTTATCAGACATGCATGGGTCAAAGTTTAAATTAGTCTCTTCACTGCTTACCTGAAACAAGTCTGGATCATGAAGCCATTTTATCTACAGTGTCATGTTTGTATTGTACTTTTCTTATTTTCCTCTGCCAACATAGATTCCAGCCATTAATATCCACATATACATTGAAGAACAGTAGTTGTGAAGAAGTCCAGTCAGCTTCAACGGAACAATAATGGCGGAGCTCAAGATGTGCTTCTCATATGGTAAATATCACAGCTAAACATATTACACACCAAAAATGTTTAAGCACAGAGTATTACCCACAAGTGTTTCCTACTCAAGAGATTTCTCTGCAAATAATTTAGCAACACCACCTACATGTAAGACATAACTCAGTCAGTGCGGAATTTTAAACAGACGTAGGTGTGATTTAAATGAATGCGTCCAAAACACACAGCGAGTTTGCTGAAAAAGCCCACGTCGATCTCTGTATAATTACTTTCTCATGAATCCTAAGCCCTGCTCTGTAAGTCATACAGGAAGAACAATCATTGCTTCTATAATGCGACACGGGCTGAATTTAAAGCCTTTCGCAATAGTTAATTCTTTGTTTTGGCTGTCAATAACTTGTTTAGATCAAATTACTGCCCAAGCAAAAATGAAGGATTCTATAATGGTTTTAACAGTGTCTTTGTTCTTTTATTCATATATAAGTGTATGATAATGTCTGTTTCCTTGAAGCAGTGACGTTTTCTATTAGGTAGGGGTAATTAGTGGATTGAATCACACTATGGGAGCATTTGCACGCATTTGTTACACTTCAAAGGAATTTTGGCACAGAACAAAAGCGTATACACAAGTAATGCTGAGTCATTATGACCAATAAATCCTTCGCAGGTTCTTTCCGTGGACATCCAATTCTCTCAAGATTGTTGTCATCTTGTTTTGTTCAAACTGAAAGCACCCAAGTGGCATCTCCTCTACATTTGTTTATCTGTGGTGTACTATTCAAGTGGCCTACTTAATGCACAATGGGCACACTCACTTAGGATGACTTAGTTTTCCCGATATGCTAGCTTAAACAGTTCAACATCTGAAAATAATCTGGCCTGTCAGAGCTGGACCGTCGCACACAGAGTTTCTTATCTACACAAGCATGTGTTCAAACAGCTAATGAGGGTATTGACTCACTCCTCGTGCTCTCATTGGAGATGACGGATGTCCCTGATTTGTTTAAACATCAACAGCGTGGGGATTGGATTTGATGGCACCCTGGATGCATGCTTAGCAATAACTGACACGATGCCCAATCCTTCTCAGCATGTGTTTGCTGATTTGGTTGCGCTCCATAGAGATTAGTCATTTATATCAAGTTTGAAGTGGAAGGCAGTCGTCACTCCAGAGCATATATTTTTCATGTATGCAGTAAGGCATATTTTTATGCAGCTTAAATTTAGATATTATAGTTGTAATTCATGATGCCACATGCAACTTTAAATTCCACTCGTATGCACATATGTCTGTCACTGCACACAAAGCCTTGCTGGTGTACTGTACTTGCAGGTTAACTTCTTGTCTGTGAAGCGATTATCATGTAGCCACTGCATAAAGAAAACTGTCCTCTTTAACGAGGCCTTTCTTCAACTCCTAAATCATCACTGGACAGTTTTAGCATTTAATTTTGGTGAAATTGCTTAACAGACTGATTAAAAAGCCCTAATGTATCTGATGGAGGGTAAAGACCCATTGAGAAGTGATTAATCAGTCGTACAGCTAAGTACCTTGAAGATGAATGATGCAGCCAAGCCATGTGATGTATATTTCGTCACAGTAGAGGCGTGACTCTCTGCATTGCAATTCTAGTTGTTTTGTCACTTGGTTTATCAGACTAATAAATTCGATAGTTATACAGTATAATTATTGTTTAATGGGTCGAAGAAGGGAATATTATAATCCCATATAAAAAAATGAGCTTTTCTTTTGTTCAACAATTACAATTAATCAAAAGAGCTCAACATAATGGTTTATCCTATATACTATACCATATACCATTATATTAATCTCTTTTGATTAAATTTAATGCTGTTAGTATGTTCAGTTTGATTGACTGCTTTAAAGTTGAATTTCAAGGTGAAGTGTTTTGATTTGGAGATGGTATCTGTCTTTGGATTATGGTTGAAAGACAAATCACCAGGA
>OMNM01008997.1:11245-54146 GCA_900302745.1 Parablennius parvicornis | reverse complement strand
AAAAAAAAGGTGTTTTTTTTTTTTTTTTTTTTTTTGTGCTGAGACAGCTGAGATTCCAGAGATGCCACACAAAGTTGCAAAACAAACCCGTTTTGCACTTATCAGACATCCAGTTATCTTTGGACTCTTGGTGTAAATGTGGACTATTATTAGAAAGTACTGCGACACTTCCAGGCTCGGACAACCAACAAGAAGTGTTTATGTAGACGTGTGAACGACGTTGAGGCTCCGTTGAGCAGTTATTAACTGAAATACCAACATCCACTGTAGCTCATCACTGTTGAGGAAGTTTTCCTGTTTATCTGTATCATACAGTGCACACAGTCTAATCTGTCATCCCGAATGAAGCATCGTTCAGCGCAAGTTCAATCAGGAGGAAGGATGAAGGAGTCTACGTGCATCAGCAAGCCCAAAGCCTAAATTGATTTCTCAGCTGACAACTTAGTGAAGATGAGTGTTTGTGTACGCCCGTATTGAAAAAAGCTTTTGATTAAGGTGCAACAACTAATGGTTCAATGTAAAGCATGTCTTCATTATACGGGAGAACAAAAAAGCTGATACGATTTAAAAGCTGCACATCTCTCCTGGTCTTTCAATTAACGACTTTACAAGGGCTTTTACACTTTTCACATTATGGAGGTACTTCGTGTGCTTGTTTCATTTCTTTTCTGTACCTTTTGGATCTTAATGAGTGTCTGTTCAACGTACCATGATTGTATCTTCGCAACTCACTTACTGTTTGATACAAGCTTTCTTGAAAGCCCAATTATTTCTTATCAGTTGGTTTCCAGGAAAGCTTTCTGTCAACAGCTAGCGTTACCGAATAAACACTTGTCATTTTGCACGTCTCATCCATTTAATTTTCCTTTTCGCTTTTACTGATCTTGGATCACATATAGCATAAGTAAATATCTGAAATAATTTCACCATGTCCAAACGGGATCCAAACACAAAAATTTTGTTAAGGACTTTATCCAAATGGGTCATGATTAAATATGTTAAACATCCTCCCAAAATATTGAATGTATTAAGACCAGTAGTGTAATCCAGGGTATACCTGGGTATATGGCATAATCCCACTTTGTTTTTCAGGGAGTATGGCATACACCCACTTCCAAGTCCCCACGATATACCACTCAGTAGTATCTATAAGCCAGATTGACAATTTTTTTTCTCAGCAAAGATGAAGCCATGAGCCGCCCTACTCTGCCTGTGATTTTCTCGTACTCCCTGCATTGACTGGTTTGATTGGTTAATCTATGTTTACCGCACGAGGGCTGACAAGCCAATCAGAGGCAGAGTAGGGTGGTTCATGGTGACTGAAATATAGATAACTGATAATCTCTACCAAAACTATGTGACAATAAACAAATACTATGGACGGATCTTTCACTAAATAGAGGAGTCTTACATGCCACAGTTTCTAAAAAATTGGTATTTCTGGCTACAAAAAAATTGAGAGTACACTCACTCCTCCAGGGAAAATTTCACCACTGATTAAGACCTATTTAAATTCATCAATCACAATCTTTAATAACGGTGTCAGATTTTATTTATTGACCACCCGAAGCCTTTATCTTCACAACGTTCACAACGTCAAGTGAAAACGCGGGGTAATTGTTGAGATGAGTGTTGCTTGCTAACATCGCGGTAGCAGCAGCTGGTGCAGGTTAATAATAAATGCTTGGGTTGATGTGGCTGTGGAATGCTCCTGTGGTGTGATATGCCACTTTTATTTTTCTGACAGCCTACTTACCACATACTAGCTATGATTAGCGGTGGGCAGGTGCATGACTATTAAACAGCACCCAGTAACTGGATAAGACTCTACCCGGCTAATGTTTCTGATGCCAAGAAACGAAGGGGCAGGAAGTGGAACATTTAGTGGACTCGTCACTAAGAAGACCAGATTGAGCATTCGCAGCAGCCTAAAAACAGGAGTTTTCTTTGCTGAAATGAGTTGCTTATTAAAATAATTATATACGTATGTGGTGAAAACAAGATTCATTCTTTGAAGGATACAGCCTTCTCAGTGTTAAGAGAACTGGGCCACTGAAGACTGAGTAGTATGCACGGTAAAGCTAATGAAATGAGACGGTCTATGGGGCATTTTTGGCCTGACGTCTGTGTCGAGGAGCAGTGCACCGGTCGCCTAGCAACCACGATATCAGTCCCATATTATGGGAAAGAATTGAGAAGAGAGTCAGAGGCAATTGTGCTTTTTTTGGTGGCACTTTGCCTCGAGGAGCCTGAGCTACTTCACACTCAGCAGCACTAATATCACACACGCGCCGGTTCATTTGTGAGGTCTATAGCCTTTGCTGTGTTTTCCTCTTCAGAGGTACATGTTGGCTGGAGCACATTGTCCAGAACTGAATGCCGAGTGATAGATGCTGCTTATTATTTGTTGCATTTGCTACAGTATTTCTTGTTTATATAGCACTTTGAATGTTGCAAATGTGACACTGTGATGCATGAAAATATTAGATCTCAGACACTGTTTACATGATACATTTTCTTTATTTTTGGAACAAAAGATTTTATTTGAAGTTGTGCACAGAACAAAATACAAAATACAAAGTGCATAATTTAAATTAAGTAAATTAACAAATGAATAAATGGCAGCGAATTCTTAGAAAGTTTTTTATTTCAGTCCCATCTTGGGTTCAGGAGTAAGGCAATCTGAAAATACAACTTAAAAACCATGGACAAGAGAAGTGACAGAAACAAATTCAGTAAAGTAAAACCTACAAATGTACAAGAACTTCCATCCTCCTTTGTATTTCTATTTTCCCCCATTCCTTCCCTGCTCTTTCACTCCGTGCTCGCTCACCCCTTAAGTTACTCATTTCCAGTTGTGTGGTAATTTAAAGTAATTAATTACCAGAGCCCATAGAATCAAGAACAGACCCATTCTGCAATGGAGGTTTTTTTTTTCTCCATTAAATAGACAAAGTTATAACACGTTTTCGAGTGACAACGTAAAGCTTTTGGCGTGTTTTGGGTGTCCCTTTACAATGATGCTTGGAACCTCTGAAAATGCGACTTTTTGAAGTTATTTCCTTTGATGGAACATTTTGAAAACTCTCAGACTCCCTCTCTCTGTAGACAACCAAAACACTGCGACTGCTCATGTGCACCACAGCCGTAGTAAATAATTCTTCTGCACATGCTAGATGACAATGAAAACAAATGCGGACCTGAGAGTGCCATGACTCGTAGTCCATATTCTCTTTGGAGTTGGTAGTCTTATAGTCGGAAGCCACCTGTAATGGCAATACATATTTGTTGTCTGTCCATACGGATGTCTGTAGACTTGCCATTGTTGATGTTTATATCATATTGTTCTCTGTGCATGTTTGTGGGACCACTGGGACCACCATGTGGAGGATTCCGTTGAATTTGGACAGAGCTAACCTTGCGGGACAGAAATATCGTGTAGGTTTACTTTAACCATACTACAATAACTCTTACCAGGTGGACTGCGCAATATGTCTCATTATTTGCATCTGTCACTTCATGGCCACATCATCAGTACCTTCCTCCGCCGCCACCAGCTGTCCAATTGGTTCTTCTCGTGAGTTCAGAGGAATCCCGCTGATCACACAGCATGCACCCAGATGTTCAAGTAGCCTTTTCTATACAGAATCGACCCCAAAAAGTAAAACACCTCGAAACATCCGATAGTAAACAGCTAAACATTCTTCATGTGAACAGCAAAAATGTTTGGCCTCATGGAGCTTGTGGGCTGTTTTGAGTTTAAGAGGCTGAATCCAGTCTATCACAATGTGTTCCAATGGTGACAAGCATTTGAGGCGGGAAATGTCTTCAGTCTAATTACTGCTCTGCTGTCCATCTGCTTGCGCAGTATGCTCCAAGCAGTAACATTTCTTTTTCTTTGCCAAAGTATTGCTCGACGACGCAGCTACTGCATTGTGTTATTATGTTCTAAGTGGATGAAATATTATTTCACAGTAAGAAATCCTACTGCAGTTAAATTACCTACCGGCTCTTAATGAAGACGGTCTCTGCAGCAATAGCACCTTCATTACATTTCACAGCAGCAACAAAAAAATAAATAAATAAATAAATAAAAAAAATTAACACATTTGTTTGTACTGTTAGAGGCTGATTTCCAGAGAAGGTAGTGTCATGTGGGATGTGCACATACTCTACAAACATGCGCTTCTTTCCCTGCCTCCTATTTCATGACAGCTGCCACAACACACTGGCGCAATGAGTGTTGCTCCCAAAGTGCTACACCTCTTTGAGTCATTCATAATACGGTGGGACATGACGTGTGACACAAACATCAAAACGCTAGTGATGCAGCAGCTCACATCTCAAGTTAACAACAAAGGACAAAATCAGAACTTTGTGGCTCTCTTATGTTTCAAGCTCCAGTTCCAACAAATGCTTGAAATTGGACACCTTAAATCACTCTTCTCTAAAACCTCTGCACAGTATTGTGCAGAGGTTTTAGGGAAGAGTGATGGAATTATAAGACTTCTATCAGAAATATGTTGGGTGTATTTCTTTTATCTCTTCCCCAGGGTGTGAAGGGAAGGAAAATGGCTGATCTGTTATTCATAGTGCTTAAAACTACTTCATCGGGACTTAAAAAACAATTTAAATGTATTTTAAATCTAAGCGAAGTCACATTGTCATTATTCACACATTGAGAGTGAAACTCATGCATTCAACTCTACAGTCACATCATGTGACTCACACAGCTCATAAATGTTTGTTGAAAATCATTATTTATAATAAAACATCCCTTTGACTGGTTGGCCTATGAAATTCTGCTGTGAATACACCTAAAACATTTATGTAGCCTTGCCAAATTTTTTCCTGTCTGTTCATGTACAGCCAAAAAGTCTCTGTGTCTGTGGTGGCACTGCAGGCAAGAATGGTTCATATCTTTCTTCTTCTTTTTTTTTAGCTTCTATGTGATCCATATCTTACCAGATAAATGTCCAATATCTTACAATATGGCCAACAATCACTTTGTATTTAGTATGAATATTACATCATTGACATGGGATGCCAACATTTTGCACTGGAGGACATTAACATATATAAACAGATACCTTATTGACAGTGTGGCTGCCATCTTGGATGAGGACCCACTTTGCCTCTAGTTTATTCAAGTCTGTTCAGGCATTAGATAAAATAAAATGTAAATTTTCAAACTATTAGATGTAGTTATCATAGACTCATTTCTTTTCCCTGGTAGTATTATTGGCTATAGGATCAAAATGTTTGCTCTTTCCAGAGTAAAACAGGAGCCAATCACATGTTTTCTTGTGGGTATTGAACTGTGGAATGGCAGCAGTTCTTTTAGACTTATTTTTGATGAAAAAAGCCCCAAGCTGAGTGAACTAATGTGGTTGATTGTATTGTGACTCATTCCACAAATTAGTAAGTGCTGTTAAAAACAGGAGCAAGCCTTTCCTCCAGCACATGGTCCTGTGAACATACTTGCACACCAAATATTTGCCATGCAACCCTGAGCAAAATTGAAATTTCTCGCTCTCTTCCTCTTCACTTTCTCCGCCCACCCTCTCTGTCCTCCTACCACATGCATCCCAAAATGATCAGTGAATCTTGACTCCAGCCTGTTACACATGCATTTGCAATTTCTCCCGACTCTCCACACACACACACATGCACACGCACGCACGCACGCACGCACGCACACACACACACACACACACACACACACACACACACACACACACACACACACACACACACACACACGCACACACACAGAGTCTTCAGCAGAGCAGGCTACAGAGACAATGGGATGATGGGACAGAGCCAGGAGGAAAATGAAACACATTGCGGTTGGACATTGTGTCATGATGTGTACATTTAGTGAAAAAATGGCTGCAGACCGAAGTGCTGGTGGCACAACAAATGCATATGTCCTCAGAGAAGAAACAATATTATGATACACATCTTTTATCATGCATATCAGCGGATGCTTTGGGCACTGGAAACACACACGTTAATGCTTTTCAGCAGGAAGAATGGTAAATGGATTTCACTTATGTAGCGCCTTTCAGATGCATGAGCAGCCAAAGCACTTTACATAGTTCATCCAATTCACCCATTCACACACACATTCACACACCAATGGAGGCAATGGAGAAATACAAACAACCTTGACTCTTTCAAGATCTAGCAAGTATATTTTACATCTCTACAGTCATCAAGACAGCCTGATAATTAATACATTGAAGCCATGGGAGCCATCTCCATCGAGTGTGTGAATGGTAGATCAGGTAGGGCATTTAGAACTGAGGAATCCTTATAAGAAAAAATCCTGAGGCACAATATAACATAGACATGTTTTTGTTGAGCAAAGCCTCAACCAGCAGATATTAGTTCAAAACTGACTGTGTCTCCTCTGCTACATTAGCAGTACTATGTGTGCACTAAACAGAAAGATATTCTGGTCTGGTGATATAGAGCCAACAGGATCGTGTAAGGCAGGGCCAAATCAAAGAATTTCTGCTGTCTTTGCACCGTATCCATTATAGAACTGCACCTCCAAGGCCATTCACCACCTCACCGAGCTTCTCCACATTCTGACATCCTTCCAAACACTCAGATCCTCTCCAGACCCCTCCAGTGCACACGACCACCACAGGGTCCACATCCTTCAGCTGATCTGCCCTCGGCCTGTGGGACTCCCTCCTACATGACATTCGCAGAATCGACTGCTTGGCCACTTTTAAAACAGCCATAATCTTTTCAGACAGGCCTGTTTCAAATGTTATTTCTTATTTGTTGTTGTTTTAACACTATCTTGTCTTGAAAGACACCCATTTACTCTCTGGGCAGTGATGGCTCAGTTCAAAGCAGGTCGTCTTTTGATCTCGAAGTTGTTGGTTTGATCCCCAGTCAAAAGACTGAACACCAACTTACCCTCCTTGGTGTAGAAGCACATTGTGTAGCTACTGTCACTACTGGTCTATGAGTGTGTCAACTAATTGGTGAATTCACTTGTCATGTAAACCACTTTGAGACTGCACAAACTTTAAGAAGTGACTGTAAAACCCATTACTCTTATGGAACACTTTCTAGAATCATCTAATAAACAACATAACTATTTACCTTTACGGTCTAATTGTTGTTGGAGAGAACAGAGTGGGCACACCTATCAGATGTGTTTACCATCATTAATGTGTGAAGGTGTAGATAAAACTGAAGGAGGGTGCGAAGTATTTTGAATCCATGAAGGACTGAAAATGTGTTTGGAAACCTTAGCAACAATTAGGGCTCACACACAGAGACATACACACTGTGGACCAGGAAAAAGAAGTAAAAAAGCAAAGTGAAAAAGTTATCTCTTTTAAGGAATTTATTGCACTCTCTAATTTTTTCTGTTTTCCCGTCGTCTGACATTCTGTTGACTCGCAGCAAAACTGCTTATACGCGTGACCAAAAGACTGCTTCCATCTTCTTCCACTTTGCAGGTGACACAAATTTAAAGTTTGTGATTAAAAAGAGTCCGTGGCAAAACTTGAGCTTTAAAAGAAATTAAATGAGGCTTCAAGGCAGAGGAAATAACTCCATCAATATTTGTAATTGAGGGAAAAATAGGATAATTCATTAAATGCTTCTAGCTAAGGTGACAGAAAATGAAATATTTTCAATTGTGCATAAACTAAAAAACAAAAGATCTATGGACAGTGATGGTATTGACATGCAAATAATACAAACGACAATAGATTGTATAATTAAACCATTACTTTATATAATAAACCTTTCTATTAAAAATGGAGTTTTTCCGGATAAGATGAAAACAGCTCAAGTTATTCTCTTTTTTTAAAACTGGAGAAAAACACAATTTCAGCAAATAAAGACCAATATCATTACTATCTCAATTCTCAAAGATATTAGAAAAAATGTTTGTTAATAAACTAGATGTCTTTATTGAAAAAAATAATTATTAAATGAAAGTCATTTTGGTTTTCGGTCAAAAAGATGTACGAGTTTGGCCATAATGAAAATTGTAGAAGAAATTACAACAGCCATTAACAAAAAAAAAATAGGGGTGTTCATTGATTTAAAGAAGGCATTCGACACCATGGATCATTCAATTCTCATTTCTAAATTATCTATGTATGAAGTTAAGAGGAGTCGTACTGGACTGGCTAACCAGCTATTTACAACAACAACAGCAATATGCAGAATTAAATCAGTGTATGAATATTGAATGTGGACTTCCACAGGGTTCAATTGTAGGACCTAAGCTTTTCATTTTATATATAATGATATTTGTGAGGTTTCAGAAATGTTGCATTATGTTTTATTTGCAGACGATACAAATTTTTTCTGTTTAGGGGATGATTTGAAAAGCTTAGCTGACAGTATCGAAGAAGAAATGATTAAGCTAAAATTGTGGTTTGACATTAATAAGTTATCTTTAAATTTGAGGAAAACTAAATTCATGCTATTGAGTAATAAAAGAAAGTCTGAAAAACTATTTTGTCTATTAATAATAAAAAGATTGAGAAGGTGTCTGAAATAAGATTTCTTGGGGTCATATTATGATAAGCTGACGTGGAAAGCTCATATATTGCATGTGAAAAATAAGGTTTCGAAAAGTCTATTTATTTTGAATAAGTACAAACATATTTTGCCATGTAATACACTGAGAATAATAATTACAATAATAATAAACAAAGCTGGATTTAGAAATCACACCAAATCTACTTTTCATTAGGTCAGGTTTACTAAAGCTTAAAGACATTATAGATTTGCAGACTTTATTAGTTCTGTTAAAAGCCAGACATAAAGCTCTTCCAGGAGATTTGCAAAAGTTATTAGTGTTTACTTCTGAAAATGAAAATCGTAGAAGGAGATATGACTTCAAACATGAAAATGCACGAACAACATTAAAACAGATGTGCTTGACTGCCGTAGGAGTAAAACTGTGGAATTCACTAATGAATGAATGGAAAAGCTGTAAAAATACTTTTGAATTTAAATTGAAGCATAAAACTAAACAACTGAATCTTTATCAAATGGATTATTGATTGGATGTACAATCTGTAATTTGTTCTTATGTACATTATATATGATGCAGCAATGATGATGGTGTAGGGATGGCTTGCAGAACATCTTTTGTTTTTGTTTTAAAAAAAGAAAAGAGGGACAGACAAATTTGATGTAATTCTTCTATCTGCTCCTTTCTGATCATGAAAATTTTCTATATATTGAAATGTGTACAGCAAGAGAACTGTAATTATGCGTTTTTGTGAAAGGAATACAGAAAAAAAAAATAAAGATGTGATAGGCAGCCACATCAGGGGGCTCCGGGGAGCTGATGAGGGTCAAAGGTCTTGCTCAGGACCCACAGTACACACTGTACACTACTTTAACAACAAGCCACCACATTTCCATATGAAAATGTGAAAAAATTAATCTTTGGATTATTAATTTTCCATTTTATATGATAAAACCCATATTTCCATGGTTGAATTCTTACTGCTAATCACTTTATGTATAATAAAGCCAATAAAGTGCAAATGCCCAAAACATTGAAAGAGGTCCTTAATGATTAAAACGACCGAAGAATCATGCTGATCAGTGTGCTCTAACGCTGCTAACAGCATTACTGTAATCTTACATATTGTCTGCGAGGGGCTTTTCTCTCTTCCACTAATTGAATTTTTGACAGCTGCCTGGAGACGAGAAAAGACTTGTGACATTTAATTTGAAATTCTCAATGTGTGGAACAATGGGGTGGATGTCGCTCTTGCAGCCTCTGCAAAAGTTTGTGCATTGCAATAAGTGTGAGTACACACAGATTGTGTAGAACAAATGGCACAAACCGTCACGAAGAGAGCAAATGAAAGAAATACCAAGATCAGATAAAAAAGAAAAAGCCTGTAAAGTAGCAGATAATCCAAGATAACTATTTCTCACTGAGTGTGCATGTGCGCGTGTGTGCGTACGTGTGAAAGACTGTAAGACAAGGACGGAAAATATATATATAAAAACGATGTGAAATGAGTGCATGTAGGTTATAAACCAGCATCCAGAAGGACAGTGGAACACACACGCATGCACGAACGGGCGCACGCACAAACACACACACACACACACACACACTATTGTTCATTTAAGCTGGCTGTGAGAGGAGCGGTCATTCTGTTCATGGAGATATTGAATGGACTTCTAATTAGTAATTACACGCTGACCCTGTCGGATGCTACTAACAACATACTTATTGACAGCCATGATATGTGTGTGTGTGCGTGCGTATGTGCGTGCGTGCGTGCGTGTGCCACTGTCCTTCTAAAATGTAAAAATGTAAATGTAAAATGGACGTAAAGATGTTGATGTTGAAACAGTGGTACGGCCGAACTGTGTTAAATACGTCATTATGTCATAATGTCACTAGAGAATGTTAAAAAAAAATTTAATTACTAGAATAGGTGAAATGGCTAAAAGCTAAAACTATATTGGCTAAAATAGCCAAATCCACTACATAAGACTCAAAAAAGGTTTAAAAAATTTGTAATGGAATATTTATCATTCAAAATTAGGAATATGAAGAATGTTCTTGTTACTTATGTTCTAATGATTCAGGGTAATTTTACTTGGTGAAACATGGCTGTCGTGTTCATAAAGATTTGAGTCAAGTACACCTCTGGAAAGTATGGCACTGGTAGCTAAATAAACAAATCAAATGAATAATTAAAGCTGTAAGCAGCGTTGGTTGGGACCTCGGGCTTCATCATTGCTTCTGGCCTACTATGGTGGATATATGTAAATATTAATAAAATATACATATCAGAAGGTTCTAACAAAAACTTTTCATGAGTTTTATTTTGAAAAATGTGGGGGGCTTTTACTTCTAAAACCAACTAAGCTCTAATCTAGCTAATCCCTAAATATCCAATTTCAAGGTTTTCTGTGTAGTTTTGAAGAAACAGACTTTTATTGTGAAAAAATTGGGGGCTTTATTTTGAAATCCAGCTCACCCCTAGCGTAAGTAAACACTTCATATCCATTTTGAAGTCAACACAAATTTTTGAGAAACAAAGATTATTATTATGAACGAGTTTGGGGCTTTTATTAGAAAAGTCAGGACGTGCAGGTCAGGTGGTAACAAGGTATTATGTAATACTTGGTGACAATGATGAAATACTGATTGATGCAACAATATTGCTGTGAGCAGAGAGAGGGAGGGAGACGACTGATCTTATCAGATTTTTGAAGGAACTTGGCAGAATCCACAGTCTTTCGGGCAAAGTTTGTCATAAAAATATTTTTGAGAGGAAAATTTGTTGTCTTTCATTCTGTGTGGGTTTCGAAGCAGTGAGACGCAAACTTCAGACACTAGGGGGCTCAGTTTGACGCAGACGCATGATTCAACTCCAATCGAGTCTATGTGAAATTTCCCTAGGATTCGCAGGAACCAAACAAAAATGACACCATTGACCGCTCATCAAAACGGTCATGTTTTAGACAATTTTCCCCACATTTGTTACATCGTCTTGTTCGGCAGGTTCCTGTCGCACTGCTGATGTGCTCACTTTCTCAATCAGGAGTCATGGTTTAACCACAGTCGCCGCTTGTTTTTAAATGTTCGATCACTGCTTTTTTAAGGGAGACATTTCGGTTTCTCCATTCATTTGAATGAGAGGAGGCAGACAGGGGGAATTGGCATTCCAAACTTTGAAGGCCAATAAAATGAAAACCGCTCTAGTAATTAAAAGGTTATTCAGAGGGTTTGAGTAGTAGGGTCTCTTCTGTCATTTCATTGTGTTTTGAAGCCGGTACGATATTCCTCCTCAGAGGACAAAGCATTTGTGCAAGGGCCTTTTTGAGCGAATATCTTATTATGAAAGACAAATTGTGGACTTCTTGTTGTATTTAAGTCAGGGGTATCAGTGCGTGATTTGTAGGTCTCAATGAGACAAACGCGTTTTGATTTGATCTCCCAACGCCGCGCTACAGAGTACATTTGGCACTCTGGGGGTTAATTTTTACATTTTCTGGAATTATTGAGCCATCCTGATGTACGTTCTAAATGTGGGAGTTTTTCAGTGTGTTTAGGGAGTGAAATTTGGGTTTTGAATGAGAGGAGGCAACCGAGGGGATTTGGCATTCCAAATTTTGATGGTTAATAAAACAGAAACCACTCCATAACGCCAAAAATAATTTTCTGAGGTTTTGAGGCGAAGGGTCCCCTCTGTCATAACATTGTGTTTGGAAGCTGTTACGATAATAGTCGTCAGAGGAGATAGCGTTTGTTTGAAAGCCTTTTTGGGCAAAAATCTTATTTTGAAAGGCCAATTGTGTAATTCCTGTTGGATTTAGGTCAGGGGTATCAGTGCGTGATTTGTAGGTCTCGATGAGACAAACAAATGAGTTTTGGTTTGATCTCCCTGTGACATTCTGATGGGCCGTGGTGGCTGTTTTAGTGTTTGTACGTGGAGCTAGAGAGCACATTTGGCAGTCTGGGGGTTGATTTTGATTTTTATATTTTCGGAAATTATTCAGCTGTCCTGATGAGCCTGCCAAATTTGATGAACTTTTGAGCGTGTTTAGGGGGTCAAATTAGGGTTTCAGTCCCTGGTGCGCTTGAATAGTAAGAAAAAGAAAAAGGACACTTTTCAGTAACAATAGGGTCCTGGCCTGCAGGCTGAGGTCCCTTATAATCAATAATTGTCCTGAAACAGATGATTGATTCACTTCTTGTTCATAATAGATTTTTCTCATGATTGAATTGAATTAAGTTAACCGCATGAAACATTTTCATCAAACTACATCTGTTTATATTTTACACCATAGAAAAATATCTAATTTTGAGCTTAAATCAATAAATTCTAATCAGGATCAAACAATGTCATTTTGTCCAATATGCTGCTTGCCTCCCTCTGTTGACTCAGAGCAAAGCTTTTTTTCTCCGAGGTCAGCTGAACACGAAATACCGTACAGGATCCTATAAACACTCATCTACACAACCACACAGGCATGGCCTCAGTTGGTCTAAATATAGACGCTCCAGAGATAGATAGAGAGAGAGCGAGAGGAGAGTGACAGGGAGAGAGAAAAAGCAAGAGAGAGAGGGAGAGAATTTCAGGGGAAGTAGACCGGGTCCAGCAGGCGACCATGGTCAATACTCACCCAGTCAGCCAAAACCACAACATGTCTTCCAGTCATTTCATCTTCACTGAGATGTCCTCACCAGTTCTAATCTCCCATTTCATCAAACTCTTTGTGTTTTCTTACTGACCAATTAGTTGATGGAGACAGTGAGATGGGAACAATTTTGAGGTAAGCTTGCTGGTCCTGGTTCGTCCCAGCATTATTCTTGGCAATAGAGATGCATCAATACCCGGCAAGTATTGCATGATGTCATGGGTCCACAACATCAGCAGTAGGTATGCTGAGAGCACGAGCATTGTCCACAGTTTGGAGATTCTTTAAAATTTATAAGGATGACAAAAATAAAACGAAATGCAAATTATATTTTGACAAAATATCAAGAGGAAGAGAAAGATAGTTTGTACAACACAAGAAAGTTGATCACCAGAGACATTTGGACCAGCAGAGTTTGCGCGATGTTGCTTACTGAATCAGGAGGATTTTACTCCGTGCCCGACTACATGCAAAAGCATGTGGCTCTTTGACCCTTCTGTGGTGGCTACTTGAAACTTTCACAAAATTATTAAAAATGTTATCTTTTTTCATTGTAATTACACACAAAGTCATTCTCTAAAGGACCTTTAACTGTAAAGGGCTTTAAAAAAGGCTAAACTAAAATGGCTATAATCTGGAAAAATAGCTAAAACCATAAGAAATGGGGGGAGGGACAGATCTTGTTAGAAAAACTTTAAAAGAAACCTTTTAAAACAGGTGTAAAAACAGCTGAAAATGTAATGAAATGTTCACCATCCTAAACTGTAATTGAAACGAGAAATGCAACATAAGGCACGATGTGTTTAGCGGGTGCATTTATATTTGATTTGGAGTAAAGTGCAAAAAAATGGCTCTTTTGGTGATAACAGTGTCAGACCCTGCGAAGTGAAACTGATCGGCGCCGGTCCGCAGTTTCCGCGTTGGGGCTGCAAGAGAGGACACGATGTGAGGACCTACACCGGGGCTTGGAGCAGCTCCGGTGTCCCAGTGCACCATGTGTGGACATGGTCCGATTCCGAATGATGAGTTGCAGCACGATGCATCACGTCACATCTCGCCAGCCGGCACACCGTAACTCCATGTGTGCACACACCGGCACGTTCTGGAACTCCGGTGTGGGGGAACCAGAGCTCTGGAGCCGGTCAGTGTGTGTCGACATGCGTCGGTGAAAGTTGCACCGCAAAAAACAAAACTGTGCAAAGCCGATTATGTTAACAACAGAAGATTCGTACAGCCGACATATTAAAATATTGAGGGCATGTAGTAAATCACTGACCAATTAGCAGATGGTTCCTCAAAATCAGATCCGCTCTATTGTCCTCGAGTACCCCAACGGAGTGGGAAGAAGAAAAGCGACCACCTTTGGAGCGGTTGTTTTCGATACCATGAACAATTCTTGCGGTGGAAAACCGGACCGTACCAGACCATACCACTCCATTCCTGCACTTTTCGTGCGGTGGAAAAGCCCCAATTGTCCATTGTGTAGATAGACACTACGCACTGCACTATCTGTAGGGTAGAAGCAGCAGTAGGCTAAATCGGGTCCATCAAGGCTGATGGAGATGTGCATTGTGTCGATGCAGAGGCTGTGCGGAGGCAGTTCACGTATCATTTTAATATAAATTGGGCTTCATAGTATTTAATAAGTACTGGTGTTCGTACTCTGCAAGAAGCTAATGGTTAATACTCATACTTGTACTCATCCATCATAAAAGTGGCATTGGTGCATCCGTAGTTGGTAGTAATGTTAATATTAATTATCGTACTTAATTATTGACGGTTTCTTCTCATGAGATGGACTGAAATGCCAGCAAGGAAAAATCAATACTCTTGGACGCATTCCCTTCATAAAGTAGATAAATGCTTCAGCTTGCTGCAATGTGATGAGCTTAGGAGACCTTTGCATTGATGATGTGGTTTTGTCATATTGTATATGTGCTACAATTTTCTGCTGGAAAACTGAGTGGACAATCTCAGAAGTCTTAAAAAAAAATATTCTTGGCTAATGAGAGCTGGTTGGCATGTTGATGAAAGCAGAATTTGGCATCAAGCATTGGAAATAAACCTGGTGAATAAATGATGAAGGATGAGACTTCAAAGTCGACTGACGCTTTGGCTCCAGAGGAGAGGCGTAAAGATCGGATCTCTGCAGAGCGACGAGGAAACTGAAGTTTTCCTCCCATTAATGTGCAGAACTCACACAAAGAGCATCGTCTCTTCAGTCTACTGGCTTTCTTCAAATTAGGCCTTTTTCTGCAGCATGAATACTCCCTCAATTGTATCTTCAACTTCAGCAAATAAACCTGGTTCAGATTGACCTCAAAGTGGCTTATTTCATTGAAAAATCCAACTCATGGTGCAAAGTATCATAAAAACCTGAATACTGTCATATTGAATATAGTTCAAACACAACTGATTCAATGTTGAAGCTGAGATGCTTTTGACTCATTTTGAACTTTGTGGCAGCAACTTGTTTCAACAAAACTTGTTATTTGTTGTTTTGACAGTGACACCAAGTCAGAAATGCTGTTTCATCTTTCTTCAACATTGAGTTTTTAAGGTCTTCACTGTATTTCACGAGCCAGACGTTTTTTCTCGTTGTCAGCCTCATGCTCCACATGATAGAATAGAATAGAATAGAATAGAATAGAATAGAATAGAATAGAATAGAATAGAATAGAATAGAATAGAATAGAAAACTTTATTGTCTGCAACAAGCTGTGACAGAAATGTATCTTTGACAAGGCCCCAACAATAAAACACAACACATCTTTAAAACACAAATAAAACACAAGTGCGAACATAACAGGACATGTTAAACATACACAGTAGTCAAACAAAAACAAAAAGAATATAAGTGGAAGTCCAGTTTCTTATTTCATTTTGTTCGGGATGAAGGATTTTTTGTAGATGTTTTTGCGGGCCGGAGGGACTTTGAAACGTCTGCCTGATGGGAGTAGTTGGAAGGAGTGATGGAGGAGGTGAGACGAGTCCTCTGAGATCAGGGTGGCTTTTCTGATCACAGAGCGGTGGTACAGTTCATGGATCGGTGTCTGCGGTGAACCTATGATCTTGCTGGCCTGTTTAACAATACTGGAGAGTTTTGTTTCATGGAGAGAGAGCCGTACCAGGAGGAGATATTGAATGGGATGATGGATTGGATAAGTGATACATAAACCAGGGTTAAGATGCTTCTGCTGACTTTTAAAGCTCTGAGTTTCCTCGGCAGGTGAAGGCGCTGTTGGGCTTTTTTTTATAAATACAATCAGATTGCTTTGCAATCGACAGGCTGGTGTCGATTTCTGTTCCCAAGTATTCAAAAACCTCAACCTGCTGGTCAGACTCACCCTGGATGGTGAGGGGTGTAAAGAGGGGTGAAAGGGAGTTACCTCTACCCCCACAGCACAACTCCTTTGTTTTTCCAATGCTCAGTTGCAGGGACTTTTTATCCAAGGCTTGGACCAGGTTGTTGACCATCTGCTGGTAGCGGGTCTGTGCTGTGCTGTCCGGCAGGCGAGCCACCAGAGCCATTCATTTAAAGGTACCTCAGTCAGAAAAAAAACAACCTCAGTCTGGATGTGTCTATGAGCTATTTAACTAAGGTGATACGTTTGATAAAGAATTGGATGAACTTGTAAAACATAGGATCCTTTCAGTTGTGTCTTTATTTCAATAACACATGATGCAAAAGGCCAAAACAGTGTAATTCAAGCAGAATACATATAATGGGAGATATAACAGTGAGCATTTTAACTATATTTTAGACTTCGCAGTGAAAATTTCTATTGCCCTCATGCAGCAAAACCATAAAGCAAACCAGTGTGTCCTGTACTTTTTCTGAAAACCTGTGACAAAGAGAATATATACTTAAAGATCAAAGCTTTAGAGGCATATTATCATGAAGATTTCACAGATAGATGTTTGCTTTTCCTCCCTCCTCATATATATATTTCTGTGTTTGTTCTTCTAGCAGGCGCTGGAGTTGAAGTTAAATAATCCGTCCTGCAGGGCGACTGCTGGGGCCGTGTAGCCCGGTTTGGCGATGTAGTCTGGGTTGATGGGATTCTGGTTGAAGCAGCTCCACCGAGTCTCGCCCTTGTCCTCACAGCACTGGTACACCAGCGTCATGGTGGAGTATTCGCCAATGCAGAACATCGACAAGGCTTGTCTCCACTGTAAAAATCAGAAGACACAACAATATATACTGTATATTTTGCAGCAAATATTTCCCCAATTTTTCCCAATTCAATATTTTAATGAAATCTCACAAATCAGCTTATTTTACGGAGTTAAATGATGTCCTTTCAGAGAAGAGTTTAATCACTTCTCTTTTTTGGATTAGATACACTTTACTTCATCACTTATATAGAATAAAACAACCAAAATATATTCATATTTATCATAATGTAATTATATTGTGTTGATTAATATCACCTAAAAAGTCATTGATAAAGCTAAAAAGGACCACAAATCTGTTCCCAGACAATCACAACCACCTTAATCATCAATTTCAGTACATTTATAACACAAGAAATATAATAAAAAACTGTAGATGGAAGGGAACTGTATGTTTTAACATTTAGCACCCTGCACAGGGCTACAGATGAAGAACAATCTTTGTTTCAAATGCTTTGACTGCAAACGTAGTTGGATTGTATCCACAGTTATATAATGACCCTTTATGTTGGAGGAAGATGGTTTATTCTTTCCTCTCTCAGACACTCACCGCTTGCTGAGCACAGCAGAGGATCTTGTTGCTCTCTTGTGCTGGGACTCCACTGCAGCAGAAGTCAAACCAGGATTCCATGAGGTTGATGGCGGTCCCACGGCGGCGGAAGTGACTGGCACCCGCTCGCGGGAAGAAGTTGTCTGGGTATCTGGGACGACCTTGACCCTGGTGACAAATGGCGAAGAGGCTCTGGGCGGTGGGATAGGCGGGCGGGAAGGGGACGTCCGGCTCATTTAGAGAGTACGGCTTGGTCCCTGTGATGAAAATCAGACATGAAACCAAACAAAACAGGTTGTTTTTTTTTTTTTTGTTGATGCTGCAGGCTGAAGAGTAAAAGTGGGAAAGTGATAAATCAAAGTAGAAAATGTGAATGAAGTTACCTCCAAAATCTGCACTATGAAGAGTCATGAGTGCAATTATCCAAAATCCTGTCAGGCTTCCAGCTGAAGTCATGGTTGTGTGTGTGTGTGTGTGTGTGTGTGTGTGTGTGAGCTCTGAAAGGAAGATTGTTGTGAAAGGATGCGTTTGACCAGCTTATATGTCTGAGGAGGAGGAGGAAGAGGAGGAGGAAGACGAAGGTGGTGGCCGTGTGGGAGTAAAATACTTGAAAGTGCATGCATGCATGCTTGCGTGTTTGTTTGCATGCATGTTTTTGTGTGGAGAGAGGAGAAAAGATACTGGTGACAGTTGTCAAGATAACCACAACATGACTTTGATATTTGTTGACGTGTTCAAGATCGGCTAAAAAAACAAATCTCTGCATGCAGACTCAGATAATACATGTTGGTGCTGCTTTAGAATTGAGATAATGTTTTGAAGTGAATCAGGAGCCTGAATCTAACGGAGCCACTTTTATTTAGTTACCTTATATTTGCAAAGAATGAAATATGAATCTGAAACAATAAAAAACACAATAATCTCTTGGCAGTATCTATGTTGGTTTCATGAATTTTATAAATCACGTCCTGCTGTTTTGTCCCACAGACTAAAAGAAGGTGAAATAGACAAATAGACACAAAAAACATGAGATATACTGAAGCTTTCACCATGATTCTAAAATACCTGAATAAGCCTGAACATACAAGTGTGTTTGCAAAAATTTGTTTTTTTTGTTGTTGTTTTTTTTCACTGTGAGAACAGATGTCATTCCAGGGACGTTATTATACCTCTGTTAAGATTTAAGGAAACAAAAACTCCCCTTTTGACGGGAAAAACTGGTTTCAGAGGTGGTCATCTGTCTGCCCAGACTGGTTCGGGCGGGAGGTTAGTGGAAACAATAGCACTGAAAGATAAGGGGTAATAAATACCTGGAATGTTTTGTGACACAACAAATGAAGATAACACAACATTATATTAATTTAGACTGAAACAATGAAAGTCTGACATACTCTTAAAAAATGCTAATATTTAGAGTCAACAATGTTCTTCTGACATTACAGGGACACACTTTGCCTGAATTATCCTTCATGAACATGTGCTTTTCTTGCTATGAATATTTCTATTACGATCCTTGTTTAATCTGGATTTTTCCATATTCCATATGTCATATGGAATGATTTTTCCATATGACACATTTGAGTTGGTTTTTTTTTTGTTTTTTTTTTAAAGCTGTTCTTCTAATTTGAATTTGTTCAATCTCAACTTTTGAGAGACAGATGGGAGATGCGGTTCAGTCATCAGGTTTCAACAGGATGTAATATCCATGAAACCTCCCTTAGCTTATCTTTGCTGACTCTTTATCAACACGTTTGTCATTTCTTTTGCAAAACTGCACAGACATTACGGGAAAAAAACAACCCTTTCATCCCTGTTTCCACTGACGGTATGAGCGTGAGTGTCTTATCAAAGAGCGATTCAGACTGGCCAAAAATACTGGAAATGTTGATTCATGTTTGTTTCAAAGTGAAGAAAGACAAACATGAGAAGAGGATGGATTTTCTGGGAAGAAATCTTTTTTTTTGACAGTTTTTGACTCCCTGAAAACAATAACAACAACATCAGTTATTCCTGCTCACTGCATTGTGCTGTTAGGAAGTTGTTGGCAGCTGTAATTAATAATACAAGAAATACTTCTGTCTTTAGTAAAACATATAATTTGCACATCTTAAATATGAATCAGACTTGTGGATATTTGATTGGTCTGTTTAGTCTTGGTTTTGAGACATTATTGTATCGACACCTTCGATATTTGCATGTAGTTTTCTCTCAGACTCCTTCTGCAGCAGTCGTATTGGTTATGTGTTTTATTTGAATTAATATTCTCATTCTGCCTTAATTAAATCTGCTGAACGAAGGGAAATAGTAGACTTAAATGTTCATTTGAACATTGAGAAAAACATTTTTAGAAGATGCAGACCTGCAGTGATCTAGGTCCTAATAAGTTTTCAATACGCACAATTATCTCTGTTGATGTGAGAATAATTCAGTTTATTTTACCAAAACAAATCTTCTTTGTTTTATTGTTTTTTGTTTAATGTGTGATCCAAACCACTCATGACAGTTTCAGCAACATTTCAATTGAGGGTAAGTTACATAATGCAGGACAAAAACAGCCTGACAAGCTTCAATTGGGAAGTTCAAAACAGACAAAATGTCCTACCTCTCATTTCCACCCCTTCTCTTAAAATGTTTGCCGATTAACAGCTTCTTAACAGCTAACGATGAGTAGCAGTGTTACGCTTCAGCCTAGGAGCTGCTGGGATGCAACATCATTTTCATCCTTCTATGGTCCAAGCAGCCACATCAAAACTTGAATTTATTTTAATTACAGAGTGCTCTTACTGACGAGGGTAAACTAATCAGGGGGAGTGAGCTCTATCAAAAATAACAAACCAATATCACCCTGTTCTTTCGGGGGTCGAACTTACCTAACAAACAAAAGAGTAAAATACACACAAATCTTGCCTCTCAGTCTATAAATGAAAAGATTTAATTCAAAGTCAATGCTCACTCTCTGGAATATAAATAGTTATTAGAAGTGACACAAATATATAATTATCTAAATAGATAGATTCAAATTATTTAAAAGGAAAGACATTTTCAAAAAATAGCTTTTATCTTTAGATAGATCTAAATATTTAAACATTTGATTATATGGTAAACTTTCAATTAAGCTGTATTGCTAAAATAAAATTGTAAAATAAATTTTAGGTGTGAAGGGGTGAGATTTTTAGTTTTTCTGTGATGGATCACTGACCTGTGATGGGTCTGATATCGGATCATTGATTTTTGAGGATACAATCAAGAGGTATAGAATAAGGATGTATGGATGTAGTCATATAAGACTACTAAAGATGCTGCTGTCATCCATTCATTAAATGATCTAAAGCAGGAGTGTTGAACATACTTCCTTATGCCCAAAGTGAGAAGAGAGATGAGTGAGATATGTAGTGTGAAAATAATTTAGAAAGCATTTAGTGCAATTCCTAATTTGTCCACTTGGGGTCGCACAAATTCATTTAAGAGGCAACTCTCGAAAAATGAAAGATGCAGCCATGTGATCAAAGAGGTGAAAAAATGCCCACAGAGATTCGAATTATTAAGAAACACGAGGTCGACGTCTGAAGAGAAATACTCTGGCACGATGGATTATAAAGAAAAGGCACTGAATGGGAACATTTCTAAGATGTAGACGTAGAAACTGTCTGCTGCATGTTCCCATTTTTTTCTAATTTAAGTGGATATTGAGCTTCCTCCTATGTCATTCACATACAGGACCACAAGCAAACCATGCTCAACCTACAGAGAAATAACAGTTACAACCAAGTACTTATATTGTTTGATGATATTTAGTCAAACTGTGAGTCAATATCAACTAGATTATTTTTGTGGATAACAAGTGAGAGCTTTTGTCCCCTAAATCTGATTATACTTATCTATGAATGTTTAATTAGCAGGAAATGATTACTTTAAAGGAAGCTTATTTAGAGATTATATTTTATAGCCTCCGTTTCTCTAATGTGTTGGTATTTTTTTTTTTTTTTTTTTATTGTTTCTTGGGGGTTTCAATCCACTTAAACCAAACAAGGAAATACTTCACATGATGTTGGCAGCATTGCACTGGTTTTTCTGATGCTTTTAGTGTTATGCTTAATACAGCAACAGCTTTCAAGGTTGTTTCGATATAAGTTTATGGAAAAGACATTAAAATTGTATTGGAAAACTTAGAATTATGAACAAACTGATTGTTAAGGTACATACTTTGTCATCCATTAATTGGACAACAGACCAACTTGGACCCTTTTCTGCAACGCAACACTAAACTGTTCCAGACTACTTTGGTTGGATGAGACATCAAACCAGCCATCTCGTATGTGCAAATGCCCAGCGAGTGGTAATGATGCACAACAGAGGTCGTTCGGTGTGGGTCACCGGACACTGGGCACGTGGCACAGCAGACGAGACAGCACTCACTGCCAATAACACACCCAGTCTGAGGGAAGAGGAAACTTCCACACATGTAACATTTGGTGCAGAACTCATCAGAGCAGGAAAACATCACCAACTTTCAGAGAAGTAACTGAGTCTGACGATCAAATCTGGTACAAGCGTCTGTCTCTCTACTGGTGGCGCTGCATTGTGGTGAGAGGGCGATGTGGATCACATTGCTAGATTTTAAAACTGTATTTTAGAAATAAAAACAAATATTATTTATAATTTATCAATTGAAGTTTACAATAAATCAGCAGAAATAATCTTCACACTCTGCAGCTTTGGCTGTCTCAGAAAATAGTCCTGGTGATATTTGTGATACAATGAGACGGGTTTTGAAGTTGTCATTATTGACGGGTTCTTGCACCAATATTTTACTGGTTGAAATCAAATGTTATTTGGAGATTGTTAGGAAGCCCCTAAACTAAATACATTTGATCCCTGTGTTATTGCATTTCCCTACCTCCAACCCTAGCATACCCTTTACTTTATAATGTTTTGTCCAGCATTTGGCAAAAAACAATTATAATAAAATCAGGTTAAGTATTTATAAACATTCCCTTATATTAAGAAATAAATCTAGCAGAAGAAGAGATTGTATAATGGAGATATATATTTATCTCCATATCTCCCAGCAATTCACAGAGTGATCATATTTCACATGCTGAAAAAAAACCCTGGAGCTGACTGAGTCACTTTTGTTGAATGGAAAATGTCAAATCCAAGACTATAGATTTCCAAAAGCATGACGGCAACATACGTTTTTTAGTGTCACGATGAAGAAAGGAGACAAATACGTTGGACAGGATTGAACAAATTTGCATAGTAACTATCGCTTCAGAAAACAAATACAAGCTCATCCACATATTTTCGTTCCGGAAAGTTTTTCTACTATAATCTTCTACTGACCAGACAAAAAAATGAACTGGTTTCCAAACTATTTTTGGATTTAACCACTCATAGGTTTCCCATATCACAGTGTTTCCATGTCTTCCTGCTTCAGCACACCTGAGTGTCCTGAGAAGCTCATTATCAGGCTCTGTACAAAACCTTCATGATGACACAGTCATTAGATTCAGCTGTGTGGGAGCAGAAAGATGCAGAAACATGCATCACGGTGTCTCTGCCCCCTTCACCAAAAACTCTGAAGGTCAGTGTTGCAAAATCCTTTTGTGCCTATGTGTATGACCGACCAAACCTGTTTGCAGCGTCACACCCGATGGAAATAGCAAGGGTAAAAAAATGAGAGGAGCTTGGACCGCTTGCATCTTTGAGACACAATCGGGAGCTTTCGTGCATTTTACGGAGGTAAATACACACAGATCAGGTGAGAAAACAAAAGCCAAAGGTAATATTTGATAATGAAACTTCTTGTATTGTAACTTGAGTGTCATGTTACCGTCCTTGACTTCTCTTGTTTGCAACAGTCTCTCCTCTGTTTGTTCTCATTCTTATCGCAGCAGCCATGCAGCTCAGCTCAGTGGTGTTTATATTTTCCGTGTTGATGTCCCTGTGGCTGCTGAAGATCATCTTGACCCAAAACAAAATGCTCAAGGAGCTGAAAAGTCAAGATGAAAGGCTGAAAATCAGATCTGAGAAACTGAATGAGCGACGAGCAGCCGAGGAGCAGTATGCAGTCAACATGGACATGCAGGTGACCAGTGGAATAAATGTAGTGCAGGAGTTGGAGGCTAAAATGCCTGAAGTCATTTCAACTGCGGAGAAAACGAAGACGCAAGACAACGCCTGTCAAGAGATATTGGTAAAAACAATAAATACTTTGTGTCCTCTTTAAAGTTTTGATATCCATCACGGCACAAACCTGCACGATAATACACTATGTGAACCTGTCATGTGCACAAGTTGATCTCCATATTCTTTTTTGGAACAAAGTCAAAACATTTATCATGCATCACAAAGATAGAACGCACGAATGAAGGAAGAGCAAGAGGAGTTTAGTGGTGCTAATGAAAACATGTCAGCAGATTTGATCTCTATAAGCTCTGAAACAAGATTATTCAGATACAGTTTAAGAGTTTTGTTTGTTTTTTACAACTGTGTAATCCCCATATCTGTGATGTATTTGAAAAATATCTTTGCTTCGTTGCTTTTCCTGCAGAATTTTTTTGACTGTTGCATGTCTCTTTATATTCAAGCTCATGACATTCTGTAGTTTCCATTCATTTTATTGTGTGAAGCCTTGTAGGAAGGAATTTCTGGTAGTATTTAAAAGAAGCTCTTTTATCCTCAATGCAGTGACTGTCCTTCCTGTTCATCCTGCTGGACCGGATTTAAAAATATCTTTGACACCAGAAATATGCTTTTGCCTGAAAGCAAAACAAAAAATACTCAGTCAGTATATAAGAAAATGCCTTTTACTTGCTTTACTTAACCTTCAAATGAGAAATACCTTACTTGTCAAACTTACCTATTTTCACTTTGAGTAACTTTTTTTTTTTTTAAACATGTATGAATTGATGAAGGAACCTTACAGAAAATATAAACTCTGTGCTTTAATTTCTACTTTTTTCTGCTACTAATTGATTATTTTTTTATTGGTCACACATGTTGTGATTTCCAAACTTTAATTGCACAGAAAAGTCGCACAAAAAGAATTGTCACTGTTCATGGTCATTAAAAAGAACTGGAATCGTTTCTCAGTTAAAAAGGTGTACACAAACAGTACTGTAATATCCCGTCATGTGTGTATTCATCCGATTTATTTGATCTAAATGATTTGAAATCTGTACCTTTTTAGGTAAAAAAAAGTAGTGTAGCTTAGAAACCATTGTCAAGTTAACACATCGGTTTAGCAATGAACTGAGTGATGAATTTGAAATTTCAGGCAGTTTTAAGAGAACAGAAAACGATAGTAATGATTTGCTAATGGGATGTGTATATATTTCCTGAAAATTAATGTGAAACAGCACCTTTTGTTTTCTTTGACTTCTATTTTTCTCATCACACATCTCTGTATAGGAATGGCCTGAATAACTTAACCCACAAGTTGGCTTTAAAATTACAGTACAATCCAAACATACTGTTCACACAGTTGAGCATTCTTGTGCCTGGCTGTTTACATTTGATCCGTGAAACTTTTCAGCTCTCACACTCGTCTTACAGGTTCAGAGTGATTGTTGGGGCTGAAAGGCCTTTTACGCCAAACATGTTTTACATGTTTCCTAAACCCAAATTGCTGATGTAATATAGGCGTGGAGGCCTGATGGCCCAACCGTCCTCCATGCCACATCACTTTTGGTGTTTTTAACGTTTCTCTCGCACTGTTGTAGAAAACAATGAAAGCAGAGCTGGTTTCCCTGCAGAAGCAACAGACGAAGACTAAAGGTACAGCACTCAGCCGCCAGTGCCCCCATGTGGTTGAATACATGAGTAATTCTTCTGCTGTCAAACTTTTTTATTTTATTATTTTTGTGAACAAGGTCTCTTGAAAAACCTGCCTGACACATGGAAGAAAGAGATAACTACTCTGAAAGCACAGCTGCTGAGCCGCAGTCCGATATGTGACTTTGTGAAGAATGACCCAAAGGCTGTGTAAGTCACAAAACCTCCCACTTTTAGAGAAATACAGAGTTTATAATTGTATTAATGATATGATTGTGTCTTTCAGGGAGCTGTGTGGCTACAAAAGAGGCAAAGTCTAAAGAGGAGGATCACATTATGAGACTGTATCTGCATGTTTCCTGTTAGTTGTCTTTGGATTGTTTTTGAAAAAGCTGAGTACATAAGAGAAATTCCAACCAAAAATGGCACATGGAGAACATGCAAATATCACACAGGAACGCCCCAGATTGGAATTGAACCTGAGATTTTGTGCAGTACAGCAAAAATACAAATCTTTTTCCGCATTGGCACTTTTTTCAATAATTGTTCTTCAGTTAAATGTATAAATTCTTAGATCAAAAATGTGCTGTGATGCTACATCTGACTTGGAATTCAGTCAGATTTTACCCAAAAGTCTTTTTGATTTTCCAGGATGTTTTGTAGGGAAAAAATGGTCTGAAGAGCATTTAAAAACAGAACACGAGGGGAAACCTTTGCTTTGTGCTCTCCAATCTCCTGTTGTGGCTGGAAACTGTCTTGTTCTGCCAAAAAGAAACAAAATCTGCCTCTCGCTTCAACTGCTTGTCTAAATAATTTGTGTTGTTTAATATGTACACAAGCCAAAGTGTGAAAAGGACAGTTCTCTGGTTTACTCCACCGGATAATGGGCCGGTTTCCTCTCAGATGTTTTCGTCTTGTGGGTTTATTTAGAGTTTTTGCTTAAAACTTCAAGGCTGTAGCTTAAAATTTTCTGGAAAAAGACAAAAGATGTCTTCATTTTAGCAATTTGATCTCCATCTCACCCTGTCCACAAGTCGGAGTATCTTTTAGTTAAGCGACTGAACCCCAACTTGCTTTTCATGATGGACATGGCAGCTGTGGGCTGTCACTATCGGTGTGTATGTGAATGGATAAATGCTAATGTACTTTGAAACTGCAAAGTGTTAAAATGTGCTATATCACCGATTTACCATTGTATAGTTAACTTCAGTACATGTTTTTATTATTCGTCCATTGAGCCATATCTCCTCTTCATTGCCTTGTACGAGCTTTGTTTAACAATGTCAACTTTTTTAAAGAGTGTAAGCCTCAGATATTGCATGTTTTTCATTTTAAAAATGAAGTTAATCGTGTTTGAGTCATTTTGATATCCGAAACCAGCGAGAGGAACAAGCTGAAGACATGACCCAGTGAGTGTGGCTGCAGCGTCTCAAATGTACCTGTAACCGTGCGTGAGCAGGATATTTGCCACTTCGGGGAGTTTGTGGCCGACGACGGTGAAATTCGATGCACGTTGAGTAACTATACAATCTGTGGAGTGACCTGGACACACGGCAGAGAATACAACACTCCTCAATCTTAGTTGTCCCATAAATAGTAATATCGGTGTTGGTTTTCATAATGATTGAAATAATAATGTGAGTTCAGTTCAGTGAGCTGTCTAACACTGTGAGTGTGCAGCATTGCTGGTAATGACCCAGAGTTGCTCCACTGAGTTTTAACCAAAGAGTGAGTACTTTCACACGAATGCCAAAAACATCAAATTTCAGCTTTCTCAAATATTTAAAGTGCACATTGTTGTTACATGAAGTGTCATGTGACACTTTATTAATAATAAAAGGATGTGATTTCCCTGATTATTTTAATTTATAGTCATACAAAAAGTAATAACAAAATGCCATATTCAGTTTAAATGTTTTATCACTTTTTTGGCGCATGTTCTTTTAATGGAAGTTACTGTTGGCATTTGAATGAGAATGGACTCTTAAGAATACAATTTACATTTTTAATGATTTGGTCTTTAGAAATCAACTATAATAAAAGGTAGTAGGGACATAATGTCTTAAGTTAATGAAACATTAATAATAGGTTCCATCCAGACATGTAATTCCCAGAAAGATTCAGTAGGGGAAACTTTTTTTTTTGGATCAACTTTAATATTTTTGTTTTTTTTGAACATGCACATTTATGGTGTTTCAATATTGGATGTGACTGGTGGAGAATGTCTTCATCCTCAAATTAGCTTCAAATCTGAACTGTGGGAGGAAACTGGAGTACATGCACAGGGAGAACATGCAAACATTGAATTAAAGCCAGCTATAAAGAAATATTTAAGCACAGATAGAGTATGCAAACTGCAGACAATCTTAATATAAGGCAGGAGTGCCACAGTGGAGCCTCTGTTTGACATCACAAAATCAATATTGATTAGTTGTCAAGACCTCGGGCTCTGGCCTCTGGACCATCAGGGTCGGCCCAATCATGACCTCTGGCCCAATCATGACCTGTGAGCGACCAGCCAGACTCTGTGCAGCCCAGGAGCCACTGGGAGAGGGCCCATGGGGACCTTGAACCACTGAGGGACCAGCCAGGCGCAAAAAATTCCTCTCCTCTCCCTCATACAAGTTCCATTCAGATACTGGCCAGGCCCTCACGTGCTTAACATCCAAGACAAGGCAACATTAGGCATCCACAAGGCCACAGGGCCAGTAATAATTAGACTAACTTTTTCATTGCTATAAAGACACAGTCATTTTTTCACCACCTTTTTGGAATGGAACTACTGTGGTTTGCTTCTATTAGTTCACTCTTTAAAAAAACACACTTTTTTAAAAAAATTTAAATCATCCCAAGTCATCCAAAGTTTGTGTTTGGACGTTCATATGATGATAAACTATCTTTAGAATGGCATGGCTTCCCACACTTGAAAAAGGAACGACTTGACCAAACTCAGGATTTCACTCCTTAGTTTATTCTTTCCAGTGACAAGGATGGTGAAAAACCTTTCAACATAAAACAATGCAAATAACTTCAAGATTTTCATTCAAACAAGGTAGTGGAGACCGCTCATTCGGGGCTAAGCACCACCGGGTGTCATCAGAAAGGACTGCATGCAAAATATTTTCATAATTCTTTAAGATTATTGACAACATTATCTTGTCTGTCAATAAAACATCCTCCTAATTGACTGACGGGTTGGCCCAATCATATCTCTATTTTCTAGTCATATTTATGATGGAGTTTTTGTACAATTTATTTTAAATAATTAAAGATTAAATGTTTGATTGAAAATGTATTTGGTTTTTGTATTTACATTTACAACATTTTTGTTAAATAATTATCTTTGGATTAATATTGATAATGTCTGAATACAGCATATTTTCAAAATAGTTAAAACAATTGGCGCTACAGAGCACATTTGGCACTCCAGGGGTTAATTTTTACATTTTCTGAAATAATTCACCCATCCTGATCAGCATGGCAAATTTGGTGATTTTTTTCGTTTAAGGGGTGAAATGTGGGTTTTTAATGAGAGGAGGCACACACGACTCCGGCTTTCCCAACTTTGAGGTGTAATTAAACGGAAACTGCGCTAATTAAAAATGTGTACGCCAGTTTTGAGCAGAAGGGTGTCATTTTATTGTGTTTTGAAGCTGGTGCGATATTCGTCCTTAGAGGAGATAGCGTTTGTTTGAAGGCCTTTTTGGGCAAAAATCTTAACTTATTTTGAAAGGCCAATTGCACTCTGGAAGTTAGCTTTTACATTTTCAGAAATTACTCACCTGTCTTGATGAGCGTGCAAAATTTAGTGAGCTTTTGAGCGTGTTTAAGGGGTCGAATTTGGGTTTGAGTCACTGGCATGGCGGAAAAAGAAACAATAATAAACATAGCAAAAACGATAGGGTCCTGACCTCCAGGCCAAAATAAAAAATGAAGATTTTTTTATATTTTTGAAGTGGAAAACTTAACATTAAAAGGGCTTTAAACGGGCACGCGTATCTTTACCCACAGTATAACAAATGTCCAACCCTTTTTTTTTTTTTTTTTTTTTTACATTTTTTAATAGAAGCGGTCTTTAAACAGAGTCTTTTGACATGGTTTTGCATAGTTATATTTGCAAGCAAGTGCTTTATAAAGGAAGTAGTTAAGAGAGTGAAAACATTACGGCGTTGTCTGTGAATGTGTCGAGCTTGGTGCGAAATCTACCTTCGATGAACATTATTCATTGAACAGTCTTCCATCTGCAGGTGGAGAATGACGCGCAACTGTGCGTAAAGTTGTAGTTGCTGTTTCATCAAACTACTGTTGAGAATACCATAATTTGAATAGAGACCATTGGTATTTGCTATAGGAAATCCAGTTCACTTTGGCATAAATGCGTAATTCGTGCTGTTTCTGCTGACTTGTCTCGGATCATCCCTGTCTTTAGCGCGCAACATGACCTGCGCTCAGACCGGAGAGGAGTGAGAGGAGGTGGAGGAGGGAAGAGAGGGGAGAGTGGAAACAGCAGTGCCAACAAGCCGATTATTGAAGGCTACTGAGCCCTCTTTGTCAATTTGTTTGCGTCCACTCATTCACACAGGAGTCGGACGTAGTGGAGGGCTAGACCTCCTCGGTTGATTTTTGCGTAAAAGACGCGCTTTTTATTATTGGATATGGCGACTTTTTCAACGGACGTAGGCTGCTCCACTAAAAACTAAGAAGAAAACCATTTTATTCAACTTTTGGAAACTTCTTTGTAGAGGATAAATACTGACAAATCGTGGCCTTTTTTTTTTTGTTTCAACTGCAAACTACGTCGTCTATTAAGAATTTAAAGGGTTTTTGCATGTTGTTAAAGTTGTGCATCTTTGTGTATTCGGTGTCATAATTTTCTGTGACATTCTAAGGACAACTAAAAGAAAAATGGCACCTGCCGTAAACTTTTTAAGCTAAAGTTTTCAATCAGACAAAAAAAAAAAAAAAAACACAAAAAACTAGCGTTTGTCTTTCCTCTTTTTCGAGCGCAAAGTGTAAAAATGACCAGTCCCTGCAGGAGTGTAGAAGAGCAGAGAGGCGTCAGTGAAAGTCCCGCTCACAAATCGGAGGCGCCCCGGTTCCGCAGCTGGAGCAGCCTCCGGTTCTCCCGTTGGAGGAGCGGCTCCCAGAGGACGACGCCGCCGACAACCCCCTCACCAAAGTCGGACAAGAGAAGCGACGTGTCCCGGACGCTCTTCTCACTGGTGAAGACGCACAATGACGACTACACGGCGGACCCCGACGGCCTGCTGGACAATAACAGGGAGGTGGAAGGAGACGCAGATGACCTGCCTCAGGACCAGACCACTTATTTCCAGAAGCAGATCGGCTCCATGCTGCAGCCTGGGGTCAACAAGTTCTCCCTGCGCATGTTTGGCAGCCACAAAGGGGTCGCTGCTGAACAGGAGAGGGTCAAGAGCTTTGGAGTGTGGATCATACACCCATACAGTGATTTCAGGTAAAGATGGGTTGAATTGTGGCTGAATCTCATCATGTGTGTGCAATGGTTTGAAAAAAAAAAAGTAGGATTTTGAGTTTTATACCATAAACATTCCCCTGTCTGTCAGTATCATCCACGAATTTAAACTGTAAGTACTTTTGTTGTTTTTTAAAATCATTTAGCCATTGATTAAGTGTCCCCACCAAGACTTCTCCAAGGACAGAATACAGGACAGCAGCTGATGTCATGGTTCATAGCACATGCTAAGGAGATGAAGGGATCTGATTAGTGATACAGTATATAGGACAAGATCATCTGGATTAATGATACCACTCCCCTGCTGTGACTCTTTTTCTCCTTCTTCATGATGGCAGAACTACACCAACTGCACCCAATCATTGCTGCAATCTAGAGTGTTCAAAATTATAACCTTACAATAATCTCTCAGCGCAGTTTGTCTTTGTATTGTGTGTCTGTTCAGCATTTGCCTCTGAATTACATCCTGAAATTATTCAAAGCCTTTTGTTTTTGAGGCCCCTTCTAATAGCATCAAATTTAAACAATTTTCCACCATCAGGCCCGCAGAGAGGATCAACTCGTGCACAGGGATTATTGCCTATAAGAATCCGTATAATTCCTATCTTGTTCTATTATGCAACAATACACAGACAGCTGAGAGGGGGATTACAGAGGGCCTGCTCTCCTTATACCTTATGGTCCAACTTCCTATTTGAAATAGAAGAGGCAGACAAGTCAGAACAGCTGGTTTTTATTTTGGATCCTACATGAGGTGCAGTCAAAACTGGTTGTAGATGCTTACAGTCGTGTTGATGCAGAGGTTTACTGTCTTAGTTTGAGATTATTAAGATAAAATATGAAGGGCACAAGAGAATAAATATGTCCAGATTTAAACTATTTTATCAAAACACGCAATCTTATTAACATCAAAATGTTTGGTACTGCCTTGGATAATTAGCGAAGTGTTTGATAGATTATTGACCAATTCCCCCCCAAAAAACTGTTACAGATAAACTACAATCCTAAATCTAAAATCTCTGAGGTAACATCAGCCGGGCATTTATCCCACAGATGTACAAAAATATGCTTCAATAAAATTCTAAATTAAATACCCATCAAATTTTTCACACACTGTTATTTACATGTCTCCCCTTCTCTGTGCCCTCCTATCTCCTTGCCCTCTGTCTCCTAACTTACTGTGTACAGCCTGATAGCTCTGGGAGGGGACAACCTTCTGAGTGGTTTCAGCAAGTTGTTTTTTTATATATAAAAATGAAGTTTCCAACTTCAGTTTGCTACGGTAATCCTTCAAATAGTTGTAAAAGTGTCTATTTGTCATAAAAGCATGTAACTCCTTCATGTCGATAGTAGCTAGATGATATATCCAGCAAATATAAAGGTTACTTGGTAGTTTCTCCTGCTCTAAAAAGTGTAAAGTAGGCTCACACCAATGGCTAACAATTGAAATGCTTTAAATCTATGTTTCTATTTCTGTCACACGTTCACTGATGTTAAGTCTGAAAGGTTTTAATGCAGCAGATTTCATTCAGCCCCTCTTTCACACACACTGGTGCTAAATGCACACAGGTCGGCCATAATGCTTTCCAGAGTCTTTGAGTTATTAGCAGCAGGCAACCGCTAATCTGCTGCAACATGAGAAGTGATGATTAGTAGTCATGTAAACCAGTGTGTGTGTGTGTGTGTGTGTGTGTGCGTGTGCAGGCAGGACAGGGACGCCAGAGATGGATGGTGGGATAAACCTGAATGACAATAAAGGGCCCATCAATCAGTTCTGTGTCTGTGCCTCGATTAGCCAGAGAAGCAGGTCGCTTTCTCACAGGCTTCACGTTGCAGCCGCCGGAGGGTGACGGTAATCAAAAATAGTCTGGTTCATGTTCTGTTCCTCGGCCTCTGTAGCGAAAGAGTGACTGAGAAATCCCGAAGTGATTGACACTTGATGGAAACAGTCTGTAAGGAAATTCAAACCGCATGTACAACAAGACACTTGAGACCTGTAGGGAAATGAGACGTGTATGACATGAAGATGAGTGTGTGCAGCTTGGACGTCCGTGCTCCCACACGCTGCCAACCACACACCAACAGGCCGGACATTTCCAGGCACTGTGGCGCTTTCTTTTCTGCACCGGCCTTTGATAGTATATCGAGCCTGACCAGGCGAGCGCCATACATTTTTAACGAGAGGGGTTCCTCTTGTGACAGAAGCTGTGATGAGAGTAAGGATCACACTGAAGTGGGTCACTCCCTCTGCTGACCCCCTGATTGGATGACTTCACTTGCCCTCTCTGGCTGTTTCAAATTCTGTGGGTTGCAGACCCCATTCAGACCTGCTGTTGACACGTAAACCAGGTCCACATCTCCACAAATGGTTCTAGTACAATGTGAATGGTTCTAGTAGAATGTGTGAAAACTGCAAAAGCTCACAGACTGTGACCACTTACATGAACCTTTTTGTCAGTGCGTGCGTTAGGGGTATGGGGGGTGGGGGGGTGGTGCTTCAGTTCATGCAGGGTGACGCATCCTTGAAAAAAAAAAATCCTCTGCCCAGTTTGTTAAAAACATCATGTTTTGTTAGTTTAATCTCCCAAGCTACAGGTTTCAGGAACAGCTGGTGAGAGAGAGAGAGGCCTCCCTAAAGAAATAATCTCGGAAATTCTTTCTTAAAACTATCTTTTATTGACTTATGATGTTGTTCTTTTAAAATGACTGCTAACAGGTTTTTTTTAATTCAACTATCTCTACATTCATGAATTAGCTTTTTTTTTAATGTAGTGTAGTATAGTTTGTGCTTTTTATTTATTTTGACTGCAATTTTAGTTAGTTAGTTGTTAGTATGCTGGGTAGTTTGTTTATTATTAGTTTTTACAGTTCACTGATAAGTGATAACTGTACATGGTTTTTAGCAAACTGGTGCAAAACACAGTTTTGACTTTGACTGTATTCGTCAGTTTTCTACACTGCTTTCTAAAAGGCATCATGATTGGTTAGTTGCTCATAAATGTGAGAGCAATTCACTGAAGGTCATATACAGTAAATGAACCAGTCAGTCCACATGGTCTTTGAATATAAACCATATTTCCCTTTAGGAATTTCAATTTTTCACACCAATTATTTAGTTTTACTATAACCCGTTTGTTGATCTTATTCAGTTATGTGAAGTTGTTCGCTGGTCGCTTGGTCTCATAAATGAAAGTAGCCTCCCACTACTCTATGAAGATTTTAAACGTTATGTATTGATTGAATTACTGCACATTCCTCTTTGGACGTCTCCTTCTGACAAATTGGGGTATTATCATAACTAATACCTTATTATGTCCTTTATAACTCAACTTCTAATATGATCTGTTTACTCAATTTCGGTAATGTATTTTATTCATGTTATTCATCCTGGTAAAGTAATCTATAAAGTTGTATAGGTGGTGCATCGAATTAAGTCTTGACCTTGAGGAAGAACTCAGGTTCAAATAAGGATTGCAGCAGGGAGGGCATCTGGCTTAAAAAAAATGTAGTTTTTTTGTTGGTTGGTTGGTTGGTTGTTGTAAATGTATATGTATCCTGATCTGAATAATGTCCCCCAGCAAAAACAAGCAGGGTTAAATCTGTTATCATCTTGACAGATCGAATGAATGTACTCGTTATATGAAACTGGCCACTTCCTGACTCAAACAAGAGAGTGACCTCTCCCTATTACACAAAATATGATGTAGTTCATATACATTTGAATGAAATCACAACATCTGTGTTTAACAGCACATCTCGCATCATTAAATGAAGTTGTTATGAGATCAGATCCGAATTCATGTCTGCTGCAGGTGTAAGACTTTTAATCCCAATGAACATCTGTGTTACATCAGCAGTGAATCAGCATTTAGAGAAAACCCAGATGGACCACATGACCTGGGGCGGCAAAGGCACACGCACACTAAACTTAAACAGAGGGACACTTGTGTAACAGTAAGAAGAAAAAAAACGGTTCTGGTTTATTGTGTGTACTCTAGTAACAATAAACCTTTCATACAATTCTACCTGAAGTGTACAATACATTTACTGAAATGATAATTTCAATTAACTGGGGAAAAGGTTTTGTTGAGATTATGTGAGTTGCCATTGGCTACTTAAACACATTTTTTGATATAGTGTTCACTGTTTTATGTGTTTTTATATGGATCTAAGAGTCTGCAATAAAGTTTGATTTTTGTATGCACACATGTTCTCAATATTCCAGACATTATGAGTGATGAGGTTTTCTGTCATTTTGTAGCTGTCAGGTAAACACAGTCCATTGTAAATTAAAGTGAATGCAAAAATAGATGGACCTGCTTTGAAAAAGAGGGGAAAAAATGACACTTGTGTCAAAACAGAAAGTATAAGCAACAAGCAAAAACTAATTAGGAAATCACAGTCCTCAGAAAGCTTATTTTTACTTCTAGACATGCAGCTTTAAGTACTTCAGAGTTTCAAGTCAAAAACATATAATAACAAGAATGACACAAAAAATAAAGATATAAGCTTTGAAACAAAATACAGTCAATTAAATATAGATAAGCTGTGTAAAAGCTATGCTGATTCTTTCGGTCATTGAGGTGCTACACTAGGATTACCAGTTTCACATGCTGATTGTCATTGTGTCTGATAAATAAAAGACTGAGCCAATCTTAAGAACGGCATTTATTTTTCATCCAAACATGTTTCCACTACACTTAAACTTAAGTTCAAGCAAACCAGATGTAGAACGGGCTTTATCAGTTAAAAACCTCGCACACACAATATCGACTGCTCATAACCCCATGGCAACACACAGGATACACAATATGTCTTGTTTAAATTTGTTTACATTCTGCTTCTTTTTCTTTCGTTGAAACCACAAACAACTCATTACTTTGCTTTAAGCACAAGTTCCAACTAAATACAGAATTTATTATGTATTTGGTTTAGGTGTTTGCAGGGTCCATATTGTATGTCAATACATTTTTAATGTCCACTTGTGTTTCATTCCCCTTCAGAGTCTGCGCAGTAGATATGTCAACTATGTTGGCTGTCCAAAAACATTTGTTTGAGGTTAATTGGTGACTGTAATTTGTCAGTGTTGGTGTGAATGTGAGTGTGTGACTGTCTGTGCTTGCCTTGTGATGAACGACCTGTCCATGTGTAACCTGCCTTCACACGGCGCTATAGGAGACTAATGGATGAATGGATCATTAGAAATACTCACAGTCTCACTGAATATCCTCACTTTCTGCTCCCTCTAGGTTTTACTGGGACATTGTGATGCTCCTGCTGATGATGAGTAACCTGGTCATCTTACCATGGGGCATCACCTTCTTTGAAGACCAGAACACGATGCCGTGGATCACCTTCAACGTCTTGTCGGACACGCTCTTCCTCATGGACCTGGTTTTTAACTTCCGCACAGGCATCTTAGGAGATGACAGCCACGTCATCCTGGATCCCAAAGCGATCCGAACGTATTACCTGCGCACCTGGTTCCTGGTGGACTTCGTTTCCTCCATCCCCGTCGACTACATCTTCCTCATCGTGGACCTGGAGTCGCGGCATGAGTCGTCCGACGTGTACCGCACCGCTCGGGCTCTGCGCATCGTCCGCTTCACCAAGATCCTCAGCCTGCTGCGTCTCCTGAGGCTGTCCCGTCTCATCCGATACATTCACCAGTGGGAAGAGGTAACACGAGAGGAGAGAGGAGATACACAGATGAGCACATTAAAAAAAAAAAAAAAAAAACTATAATTTTTCACTTTTTTCTGACCCTCAGATATTCCACATGACCTATGACCTGGCCAGTGCTGTGGTGCGAATAGTCAACTTGATTGGCATGATGCTGCTGTTGTGCCACTGGGACGGCTGCTTGACCTTCATGGTGCCGATGCTGCAGGACTTTCCTCCGGACTGTTGGGTGTCCAAAAATAACATGGTGGTGAGTACAGCTTCATTCAATCAGGTGAGAGACGTCATTCATATTAGGACAACTTTAAGACATGTCACTGCTCCAGCAATCTACAGGTTAAGTAGCTGTATTTGTCAAAAAGTCCATATATGTTCACACTTAGTGAAAATAAATCAGCAGATGAGAAAAAAGGAAAACAATCCACAATACCTCCTAATAATACACACAGTTATACACATCACAAGATATACTATATATCATCAAGTATGTAACTATTGACATAAGGTAACATTTAAGAGAATGCTTTAATTTAAGAATATTCATCCTTTATGTATTTTGATTTTTTCTTTTTTTTTTTGCAGTATATAGTGTAAACACAGCTCATGAAATTATGTCCAGACTACTTCTTTAAAAAAAAAAAAAAACACTGAATTCATGCTAAGAAAAAATAAAAACTTCATTATTTTATATTTAGCTTAAAATGCAATCCTTTTTGCAGTGAGTTTGTGGGCCACAACCTCGCAAACCCATTATATATAAGAGTGTGTTAAATCCAAAGGCTTTGAAATAATCCACAACATAAACTCCAGCTGTAAAGTGTAAGATTATTTCACACAGTTCATTCTAAACACTACATGTGACAATAGCATCTCAATGACAAAGCAAACACTTTTTATTAGATTCTTTTTTCTCTCTATTTCCAAAGCTAAAATCAGGATTATGTGATATACTGTATGACATTATTCTGTATATTTTCATCATTCCCTCTCTCGACGCCGCTTCACTCTGTCCTCCTCAGAACGATACGTGGCACATACAGTACTCGTATGCCCTCTTCATGGCCATGAGTCACATGTTGTGCATCGGATACGGTGCCCACCCCCCAGAGGGCATGACTGATGTCTGGCTCACCATGATAAGCATGGTGGTAGGGGCCACCTGCTACGCCATGTTCCTCGGTCACGCCACCACCCTTGTCCAGTCCTTGGATGCATCACATCGCCAGTATCAAGAGAAGGTGATTGTCTGTGCACTCGGAGCTTTAATACTTTTACAAACGTCCCCCTTTTGACCCACAGCCTCGCTTGCACTGCGGACAATATGTCCCAGGAACCTCACATGGATGCTAATGTGATTCCAGCTTTGAGATTTAATATCATAGTCATGTTTTTATATCATAGGCTTGCTTACTTGCCTCATTCGTGGAAATTGTGCCAAATGTCTAGAGAATATGTGTATTATCTAATGGATTTTGCGGCCTCATTTTGACCCTCTTCAGAGGATTTTCACAAGCTAAAGCAGGAGCAGAAAATAGACAAATGGCAGCACCTTTGTTTTCAATTACTGCTGGCTAATGCCCATTACAAATGAGTTTGTAATCCACTTAAAACAATAGGAAAAAAGAAAGCCCACAAAGCTGATAGAGCGAATATGTAATTACTGTGCTCCGCATAATTCACCAAACACATGGTGGAAAATGTGACTAATTGTGACAGCTGACAGAAATCATGCAGAATTTCAACTGTATCCATGTGTTTTCAACACATTTTTTTTTTCAGTACAAGCAAGTGGAGCAGTACATGTCATTTCATAAACTACCCGCCGACGTCAGGCAGAGGATCCACGATTATTACGAGCAGCGGTTCCAGGGCAAGATGTTCGATGAGGACAGCATTTTTGGAGAGCTCAGTGATCCGCTCAAGGAGGTGTGTCGTTCATAAACTCTAATCACGAGCCTCTCTCCCTGACAACGCAGCCAAACACGTCAATGTCTTCGATCAGCATCTTGGAGGAATTACAAGCTTACAATTCAAACATGTTTTCATTGCAAGTTAATCTGAAAAGTTAGAATAATAAGAACTTGTCTAACCCTAACTTGTCTTCAAACTAAAAGGGAATCAATTCAGTAATAGAGATCATATTACAAAAAGAAAGACAAATAGAGAATAAAATCTATAATAAAAGATAGTAGATCATAGATATATAATATACAAAAAGAAGTTAAAAAAACAAACAGACACAAAAATCTGAATTGGTCAGGATTCTGTCAATGAAGCTATTTATAGCACATTGAAGCAACATAGAAATTCAAGGAAGGTCTGTACAGTGGTGTAGTGGTTAGCATGTCTCCTCACACTCTGTGGTTCAAGTTTGCCCGTGAAATTTTCATGTTCAATCTGTGCAGTTTCAGGTTCCAGATAGTCTATTTTCCTTTTATAGTCCAAAAACATACATTAAAGGTAAAGTAGTGACTCTAATATTGCCCGTAGGTGTTAATATGGGTAAGTGACTGTAATTTTCTCTGTAGTGTGATGCACCAATCCAGACCCTGAGGTAGATAAAGTGGCACAGAAGTGCTATAGTGATGCTGTTGTAGAGTAAAAATACAGATTTCTCTGTAATAATTTGACGACTTCTTTCTTCGCGCCCATGCAGGAAATCGTCAGCTATAACTGTCGCGGGCTGGTGGCCAACATGCCGCTGTTTGCCAACACAGACCCTCATTTTGTGACGGTGATCCTCACGAAACTGCGTTTTGAGGTCTTCCAACCCGGAGACTTTGTGATACGAGAGGGAACGCTGGGCCGGAAGATGTACTTCATCCAGCACGGCACCGTCACCGTCATCCCACGTGGCAGCAAGGAGATCAGTCTCAGTGACGGAGCCTATTTTGGGGGTAAATCAACACTGATCTTCACACAGTTTTCTTCCACATAAAAGGACATTTAAAGGCAGTATTTGAGGAATATAGAAATCGAACAACTATACCAACTACGAGGATAAAAAAACTGAACTTCACTTAACTATTTACTGTACATATTAGTGCAAGTTATGGGCCACATCAGCTGTTATGTGCTGTAAGACGCAGAAGTGCAATTACTCGAACAGGTTTCATATCGTTATTTTGCTGTTTTTAGTACTGATTCCCGACTTTTCCCTTCATTTGACTGAAGGTTTAGTTCTTCACATTTGGCTAACATTAGATGTTTTTGAGGTTAATTAGTATGAGTTTGTGTGATTGTTTATTTCTTTGTGTTTGTCTCTTGGCGGACTGTTGATCTCTCCAGGATTCATTCTACACATAGTCAGCTGAGAATGGCTTCACCCTAAATTGGATTAAACAACAACGTATGTTTTAGCTGGATATATCTCGAATAGTTTGTTATAGTCAATTTTTATTCAGGGCAGCCAGTTTCTGCTGTGTCGCACTCATTACTCAGACACAAGAGGACCAATGTGTTGCTCTAACAGCAAGATGTACTCCCTCCTCTGTGTTTCAGAGATTTGCCTGCTGACTCAGGGCCGACGGACAGCCTCGGTGAAGGCCGACACCTACTGTCGTCTCTACTCGCTCAGTGTGGATAGCTTCAACGAGGTCCTGGAGGAGCACCCGCTGATGAGGAGGGCTTTTGAGAGCGTGGCCGTGGATCGGCTGGACCGAGTCGCACGAAGACCCAGTTATCAGCCTCCAGAGAATGAGACTGAAAACTAAAAAAACTCCAACCAGATATGAGCAACATAGATATCACTTCTTGACTGAACTTTATGTGACAAAGAGATGTTAAATGGACTTAAAATGAAGACCTTCATCATAAATTATAAACAAATTATAATTGTACTTGAAAATACTTTACTGTCACTTTGTTTCTCTTTGGTACTTGAATCTATAAAAGCTATTTTCTCATATTTATTTCAGATTTTTGTATATTATCCATGCTCCATCCACTGAATTCACATGAGAAACGGCACTTTCTTCCTTTCTTTATGACCAAAGTGTATTTGTTTTTGTTCTGTTTTTCCCACCAGCCGCACTGTTCCAGTCTAAATACATTTAAGGCTGGGCTTTCTATCTGAGCACGCTTATACGGATTTGAATGTGAATCTCCTCCTTCCTGCAGGATATTTAAAGCATACAGAAACACCAGCTGGTGTTATACATCACACAGATTTCTGATTTAAATGATCCCTGAGATGTGTAGCCTGCCTGAAGTGAGGGTTTAATGCCCGAGTTCACAGATGATAAGCTGCAGTGATGTAATAGGTCCAACTGTACAAATATAGGCTATATACATTAAAAAAAAAAAAAAAAAAAACATTTTTAAGATTACAGCAACTTCCAGTTTCCCTTAAGGATTATTTTGCTATTAGAAAAAACAGATCTCATCAGCTGTAGGACACATAATGTAGCCCCCAATATTCTCAGTGGTGATGTGTTTTTCCATGCATTAAGTCAGTTGTTTTATTCTGTTAAAATACAACCAGTTTTTCAAAATTCACTTTCGAGTTAACTCTAATTTTGAGCATTAATCAAATAAACTTCATGGGCTGATTGATATGTAACTATTGCCTCACTACAAAACCTTTAGATTTCATTTATAAACAGTTTATTACTAAGGAGAAACAACATTTAAGATAACTCACATAAAATAATATACACATTATTCATGATGGACTCATCAAACCAGGGAAGCATAAGCATACCTAATAACATTTAAGTATCCTGTCAACGATAGAATTATTAGAAATGGTATCTGATCACAGCTGTGCATTTCTACATATAATGTATGAAACTAGGCAATAATAAAGGCCTTTTTTTAGCTTTTTATTTTCTCCATTTGTGTTTCATATTAACATTTCATAAATGCACAACAGTTAAATCTATCTTGTTATTCCACAGATTTACAGTTAAAATAATACAATGTGTACTTCTCTCAGGTGAATGAGCATTTAAATTAAAGGGGCATTTGTTACACTGAAAAGGTATAGCTGTTTTTATTGTGCTGTACATAATAGTATTCCAGTGAATGTGATCCATTTGTATTGAATTCTTATTTGCTTGCTTTGGCATTTAGACTTTCCAGTGAATACCCTCAGACTGATAATGTCATGTAAATAATATTTTGATCCTTGATGCACAATTATAAAATATGTATTTTTGGCAATGCAGTTGGTTCAGTGTTTTATTCAGTTTAATTTTTACTGTGAGCACAGATACACACACCACCTACATACATAGATGTGTACAACATATATGCTGTTGCAGCACCAATTATGATAGTTAAATAAAAATCAATATTGACTGCGGTATTTGGCTATTCTCCTAAGGAAATAAGTAATATTTACAGGAGGAGAATTAACAGGTAGCCAACTAGCCCATAAGCCGAAAACTTTGCATAAACTTGCTGTTATTATTGTTTCTAGCTTTACAGGCAAAAAACATAGTCACTCACATGAAGGGTAGGATATAATTCAGTGAGCTTCAATTCTCTTTCACGTGTGTGTTTCATTGCAAATTAGATTTCTTCCCCTTTTGATTCTTCATGATGATATATTGCAGTTAGATGCTCTTCAAAGGTAAAACTTTGAGTATCAGTTCCATAGAATACTTTTTACTTGAGTACTTTTGAAACCACAATGCTGTTATGTGAATTGATGACAATATAAGCATATTACTGTATAGATTTTCAGAGCTTTTTTTAACAGTTTAAATGATTTCTTATATTATAGTACTGATTATTATTTTATTGTTGTATAAAATATATCATGTATGTATATATTTTCTCTGTAGGTTAGGTCTTACATAGTTACCACGCAAGGGTGTGAAACTGAGGTTTTGGAGGGCAAAGAGATGGATAGATAGATAGATAGATAGATAGATAGATAGATAGATAGATAGATAGATAGATAGATAGATAGATAGATAGATAGATAGATAGATAGATAGATAGATAGATAGATAGATAGATAGATAGATAGATAGATAGATAGATAACAGTCACGTTATGAACGATGGGATTTTTTTAAAAGGACATAGCGATGGTATGACAGA
>OMNM01008994.1:5206-37996 GCA_900302745.1 Parablennius parvicornis | reverse complement strand
CCCCCCCATTTCCATGGAGACTGGAGCATTTTCAAAAAGTTGTGCTTTCCCTTGTTTAAGGACAATTCATACTCCATTGTGGAAATTCTGCAGCGTGGTCCACAAAACGACAGGACTGTGCGTTTTGTATTTACGCACTGCCGTGGGCTGCTCACACAAGTTCCAGCTCGCTAATGAGTATATTAGTCACATTTTAATCACGTTTAGCATCTAGCCTTGCTACTGTCTGAGCCCCGAAGCTCGTTAGCATGTAGCACGGGGCGTTTACGTGATGCCTCTGAACGCATCACTCTGGACCGTCGGCTCCTGCAGTTAAAACTGTTAAAATGGGACCAACATCACACCTCTACACAAACTTTCTCTTTTATTACTCAAACATTTCAGCAAGATGCATTTCTGAAAACATTTGAAGCGAGAAATATATTGTGCATTTGAAAAATTAAAACCCCACTTTGCCGGGGTGCACCTGTTGTGAGGGGGCGTGGCCTACGAGTTCGACAGCTTCTTCCCGGAGTGTGAACGCTCCTGCTGAACAAGAATTCTTCTGCTGGCGTCAGCCAGCTGCCCAACTTTTTTCCTGTTCTCAGGGGAGTATGCAGGCACCTTCACCATTGTTTACACAGAATCAGAGATTTTTCAAAAAGTTCCAACTTGGGTGCTTTTTTTCAGTAGGTCCGAAATTTTCACTTGACAATGTAAACAGGGCCCAAGTTTTCCGTCCATTCACCAGCGTTAGGAATCCAAATGTATTTAATCTTTTAAAATATAAAGAGCCACATATTTTCACTTCATGTTTTTACTGGGAGAATATTCATTCTGTAAAGGGGGGGTGTGAATCAAGGTTTAACATCTGACAAATCTCCTTCCCTTTATAGCTCAGCATTCTTTTTCTGCTGACCCAGTGAAGATATGTAAATGTATTTTATGAAGAATTGAGTGCTTTCATTTATTTATTTCACTTAACTGTCAAATGCAGTTGCTTGTCTAAAGTTGTTGAAAAGAATAATTTTCTGCTGAGTGTCAGATGAATGTACCATCTGTTTTTAGCTGTCATAAAGAGCTTGAGCTTTAAATAAGAGCAGACAGTGCTGCATGAACTATTATAAAAAGCAACAGATTATCATGAAATAAAATTTTAATTAATCAGTATTAGACAGTTAGAGAAGTTTGATATGTTTTTAGTATATATTACTAAAATAATGATAATAAATTCAATATATTACAAGAAAAACTAATTATTTTCTCTTGGATGTGACCACTTTTGTTTTCTGCTGGATTTCTGGTCACATTTTATTGTTGATGCATTTTCTCTCTTTCTTTCTTTTTTTTTTCTATTTCTTACATGAATTTAAAATGTTTTTAAGGTTGCACCACAGGTAGCTATTATCCTCTTCTCCAGCGCTGCTGTGAAAACACAGGACAAACATCTGTAGCTCACTGAGCTGCAACAACTTGCAACTAGTTAAAGACAGAAAAAATCATAAGGATGATACTTGAAGCAGCAACATTTTTCACCTGAAACCAAACTGACTTCTAGCAGTTGAATTAAACAATAATGTCATCTTCCGTCCGTTCACTGCAGTTGGTCCTGGTGTGGCTGTCGTCGCTCAATTCTGTTCTCTATGAAGAATTCACAGTTGCGGAGGATTAAATTGTGCCGATTTAGTGTCTGTGGTGCATAAACATTTTCTCTCTAAACTGCACCCATGCTTCATTCTCCACTAGACTCCACCTTTTTGCATCGAGTTTAACGTCCAAACAACACAACAAACATGCCACAACAACAAGGTGGACTTCCCACTCAGTCGTTTTTACAATTGTTTGAAAGTAACAAAGAAGATTTTGTTTAACTTGAATCTCTGTCTCAAGAATAGCAGCATCGCTGAAAGAGCCGACGTTATAGCGATGCACGTATTATGTCTGTTATCTGAGCCACCAGGATCTACGTGTAATATCTCAGTCGATAAAGTGTGAGATCTTTTCAGCCCAAGTCAAAGTCTGCTTCTAGGCCCCGCAGCTGTGGAGTTCGAGGTGTGGCTCTGTGACCTTGCCGATATTTGCCTGCAACTTTGAATGTTCCATGTTTTGGTCAAGCAACACACACTAGTGGTTTCTATCCAGTATGCTTCAGGTAGCCTTTAGCTCCACATACGCAGCCAGATATTTCCTAATCAGGTGGTGAGGATTAGGCGAAACAATCTTATTTGGTGAGGCTTGAGTCTGGTGTTTGTGTTTGCTAAGCCCCTCCACGCACTTCCTAAACGTTGGTAATTACAAAAAAAAAAAAAGGCTATGTCCAAACAGAATTATGTGACTCAGTCCTACACATGTCATAGTTCAGATGACGTGGTCTTATCTTGATTTGTTCCTGGATTTAGCCGTTGTATTGCCGTTATGCAGAGAATAAATGTGGCCTATCGTGACATGATCACAAGAGACTGCTTCCAGACACCTTTTGTATTCAGATCCTCTTTTGGTCACTTCAGATCTTCAGCATCTCCATTTTAATCAGTATGCAGGACACCAGCTCAGCCACCTGTTCGGCATTCACAAAGCTTACAGGAGTTAGTTGAGCTCTTTTACTGGGCTTGTTCACACAGCGAATAAAATGAACCGCCCCATTAATTTGTATCAATTGTACAAATAATTCCAAAACAAGAAGCATTAAAATACCAGAAAATGTGTGTGTGCATGTTGGATAAACAGATAAATATTTAGTGCAGAAGTTCAATGAATGTTGTTATATTGTATATCCTCACTACGTATTTGATACTTTACAGATATATATCAGCTGTTTGTTTGATGCAGAAAAAAATCTGGCAATTTACAAAAAAAGCTTCATACGGTGAGCAACTAGTCATTTATTGTATTTACAATATTATCCAGTTACATTAGTTTTCCTGCATTATTTTGCTGTATAGTGACGTGTTCTGAAAATTTCCAGCGTCATGTTTCCAACGTGCTCCCACATGTAAATAAGCATCATCTCTGCCCACGTATCTAAACCCACGTCTCACACGTGACAAATATGAAGCGTGTGTGTAACGCAAAGCATGTATGAGTGATTGTGATCCAGTCACCTAAGTGGCTGTTTACCAGTCGTGATGCGAGGTATTGCCATGGCAACACCTCAGTCAACAAACAGAGGTTTTCTGAAGCAGCTGGAGGTTTCGTTCGGTCTCCGAAGATCATCGTTGTGACGAAAACAAATATTTGTTAAGACGTGACGTGTGTGTTCACATAAGCTCACCCCTGCCCCGCCTTCAACAAATATGAGTGTAAATACAGCCTTTTGATAGTTTTCAGTGTGTGAGTACTCTAAAGCAGAATAAATCTTTATTTGATGAAACAATACTAAGTCACACGATAGGGTTAAGACTGTTTACTTTAATGCTTCACAGCTGTGTTTTCGGAAATCTTGATCATTAGATGTCTGAGTTAAAACTTACCCCAGCTTTCTGTTGTCATTTCATGCAAATCGTGTTATAATCCTCAAGAATGTAAACTACTTTGTGGTAAATCAATGCAACAAAAATGTTTTTTTTACACAATGTGCTTTTAAATTAAATTCACAGGACATATTGGTTCTAAAAATAACTGTGACCTTGGCACAATAGAATTTTACTACATAATTACCAGGTGTATTTCCTGTTTTATAGCCTTTATGTGCATCCTTATGGTCGTTAAAACATTTTTTTTCTTTTCATCTGCCTTTTAATAGTGACTTGATGTGATCTTGTGCGTTAACTTGGATTCATATGAAATTTGCTCTAAATACTGAGTCCACCTCTTTCTGAGTCACTTTTATGAAAGCCCTAATCATCATTGTCACCCTGAGGAATCTCACATCCGCAGTTTGGTGAATGATTGCAAAAGTTCAAATGCTGAGGAGTGTGATTTTTACCACGACACACGCAGCTTAATCAGCACTCCCTGTTAAATAATACAGACAAGAACAGAACCATACGAAGGCAGAACATGGGAACATAATGCAGCCGCGGCTTATTAAACCGTTACATACTGTATGTCCCATTTCAGCTAGTTTAACTGTTCTGACCTTTTTTCTGTCATTTAAAGCTCCAGTTGAAGAGGCTTTAAATGGGGAGAAAAAGAGTTTCTGAGCTTTTTGTTTTAGTGCGTGATGTGTTTCGGAGGGGAGTCCAATAAGAGGCTGTATTTATCTAACCTCACCTTTCTGCAGAGGCAGGAGTCACGATCTGTCATCTCGCTGCTGAGTCGCACAGAACATTTGGAGGTGGAAAAAGAAATTCAGTGACTGTATCAAAATGAAAACTTTATCAAGTGTCTCTTCAGATCCCTTCTTAAATCTCCCTGTTGCCTCCTAGGCTATTTACAAGAACTCTCTGTACCAATTACATCAGAAGTAGATATGGGTCGTCTCAGTAAAATGATGAGAAATCTTATAATTAGATATTTTTATTGTAAGGCAGCTGGATATGGTGCTACTAGGTGGAGGTCTGGTAATACTCATGTTATTACTATTAAATATATATATTAAATACGGGTAATGTAAGCTGAAAACCATGTCGGCCATCTTCCTTCCCTGCTATTATCAAGGTCAAGATAATATTTGATCAAGGCTGAAGGGTGACAAACAAACTTTTAGGGAACCGAGTAATACAAAGGACTACTTACAAATTTCCTGAATGTCTTTAGTTTTAAATCGTGTTGTTTGTGCTGGTTGCTACTAATAAGGTCCCTGTTGAGTACCAAGTAACCCGAGGGAGTCGAACACATTTTAGTTCTGGGGTCACATACAGCCCAATTGAATCCAGAGTATGTTGGAACAGTAAAATAGTGCCATAGTGGCTTTACATTTAAACTTTGACATTTATTTGTCAGCCTGGTTGTGAGACTAGTTCGATAACAATGAGGTAGCTAGCTTCCATGGCAGCATCACTGATATCTCAGCTTCAATCTGTGTGCTTCCAAGTAGTTCCTCCTTTCTCCTTTCCTATCTACTTTTGCTTCACCCCGTGGATGATGTCACGGGCTTAAGGAAAGGTGTTAGGAGAGTTGCTGAAGGAGTCAGGGAAAGGCGATCATGTTGCTTTGACAATCAGAACGCACTTCCATGCGGTGGCGTAATTATCAGACGGCAGTGCAGGTTAGTGACATCTGCTGTGGTGAAAAAACTACATATTTCCGAAAATGGACTCCAAAAAGTTCATTTTAACACTTTCCGCTGTGGCTCTAACCGCTGAGATAATCTCAAAAAATATATGGTTTGAATGAAAAAGGAAAAGATTGTACCAGGTGATTAAATAATCAAACTGTGAATAGGCTGCACAAAACGTTTACTTTACTGTGTTGGTTTTACAACATAACATTCCTAGTTGGGATCTGGGTTTAAGATTATTAAAAGTTGTTCAAGGCAGATTATTGCTTTGGTAACTTACATGATCTGTGTCTCTTTTTGATCTTAGTGAGTTTAGTTAGTGAGTGCAGGCCAACCCATTATTTGACTGTAGTTCAAATCTGAAAACGCGTAGGCCCCGGAAGAACATGCAAACGTCACTAGTAAAGGCTAAATCGACCAGCAGGCTCAAACCTTCTAAATTATAGGACCCTAGAAATCTGAGATTTCCTTAAACGATTACTTTCTACAGACTAAACTGTTCAAGTGCTGCATTTTTCTCTGAAATGATTTGAACTATGCAATCGAAGTACCTCCGATTTGTTTTTCAGTAAACCTACCTGAGTTTTTTTTTTTAATTATTTACAAGCTGAGATTAATTACTGTCAAAAGAACATGTGACACCCTGACTCAGTTTCTGACGAAGCCGAGTCGTGACTTGTATAATTTGTAAAATTTCTGCAAACTTGTGTGTCTGTTGGTTGTCAAATTGAAATTAGTCAGATGTATTGTTTTTTTTTTTTTCTTTCTTTTTTGTTCTCTGGTGTTTTTGATCCTCTCGCTCTGGTGCTTGAGTCACTGCTTGGGTTGACGCTGAGCAGATTGGAGTGCCTCTCTTCTGACTTGGCCTTTTTTTTTTCCGTCCTCCATGTGATTATCAGGGTTCTGGTCAGTGTGACACAGGCCGTGGGCGGTGTAGTATCTGTTCTTGTGAGTCGAGGTGCCGCGGCGGCCTTGTGCTGGCTGTGATGCCGCCCGGCACACGCACGCAAGCACGCACGCAGCTCAGCGGGAGGAGAGGCTGTGCGCCTCGAAAAGAAACGGCTTTATACAGTCGGCAGCCTTGGTAACCACTTGTAGGCGTCTGCTGCTGTTCCTCCCACCTGCTCTTGGGTAACGTGGAGGCAGAGGGGAGGGGGTGTCTGTTATGGAAAGAGAGAGAGAGCCATCAATTCAACTACAGTGCACCCTTCTTTTAGCACAGTTTCTCTCTCTGCCTTCTCCTCCAGTGGCCTCCCTCCATTATAATCCCGGTCTTTTATAGTCTGGTAACCCAAGGCAACCAACGGGGCTGTGTCAGCTTGTGTGCGAGTGCGAGACGAACACTTGTTGGTACACAAGGGGGAAAAAAGAGGCCCAAACAAGGCAGGACTCACTGATTGGTGCATAAAAGGTCATCTCTCTGATGAACCAGAGCAAATCAATTCCTCCCTGTGAAAGCTGCAAGTCAGTGGCTGAATCTGAACTGGCTTTTCATGGTCAGTTCCATATTCAAAAACATGATTCAGGAACACTGTACTTGTCCTGCTGGGCTCCAAGTCTTTATTTGAAGAGCTATTAAACAGGTCACTCATGTATCGTGTTCCTCGATGATCACATGTCTATCACTTCGACCTGGAAAGACACCGTGTGAAGCCAGATCAAGGTGTGATTGCCACATTTCTGGCACGGGAGGAAAGGCCACTTCATTGGACGGCCAAACGTTGATGACACCGTGGGGCTGAAGAGGGCATAACTCAACTGCTGCAATAAAGACAAGAGCCTCTCCAATGAGTCCTGTATTTAGCATAGTGACGCAGAACAACCATATCTACTTTTATTTCTGAATCTGACTCAGTTTTAAAGTTGTGGTTAAAAACTATTGATTCTTCTTCTTTTATTTATTTTTTTTTTTTTAAGTGTGTATCGCAAACACAAACTGTCCCGTTGTGTTTTTCTCTACAATTACAAGCCTAATTTCTTTGAGTTGTAAAATGTTTCTGATGAACTTCACCTCATTTGTCTTATTTTTTTCCCCCTGTCTTTTGCTTATTCAGATCCTATTCTGCACACTTAACACCCACAAGATCGACATGGACAAACTGCTGGGGGGCCAGATCGGCCTGGAGGACTTCATCTTCGCTCACATCAAAGGGATCAAGAAGGAGATAGAGGTGTATAAAAACGAGGACGCTCTGGGGCTCACCATCACCGACAACGGAGCCGGCTACGCTTTTATCAAGGTGAGAACGGCCGTGGCTTCTCAACCCGTCTGTATTCACACTGGTGTCAAGAAACGATACATCGGTTGTGAACACGATGCGGCTTGTTATAGTTTTATGATGTTACTATTGCTGACATTAGAGAAAGAAGCAAAAGCAGCAGAAATGACAACAAATGTGGTCACAATGGGTATTGACTGCATCACATTACATAAATATACAATACAGTATAAGTTTATATTACAACTATATATTGTCTATATATACAATAGAATAACAATATATGATGTAAACAACAAAATTTGATCAAATGAAAATATATTTAAATTAATGTGTTATAGTGTTAATATCCATGTCAGAGTTCTTTGACATTTATTCATTCATTCATTTGTCAGTCCTGACAGCACTTGTTTCACTCCCGCCAACTTTAAAGCAACTTTACAAACCTTTCTTACTGTGAAAATCGTAATTCACTTCGGTATGCTGCCGTTGTGGATGGATCCTGGCCTAATGAGCTTATCTGATCCCACCAGTGTTCTTCAAGCTGCTCACATGTGCCATCATGTGATGCTGCAGCAGCACTACAGCCTCGCAGTGTGGCGGTCGCAGTAGTGAGAAGTGTTTAAAGATGCCTCAGACGGATCAGCTTAACTTTATTCACCTTGATGTGTGGAAAGTTATTTCATACAAATTGTAGCTTTAAAACTGCGATTCTGTTGAAATGACCTGGATTAGTTTGAAATGTGTCTGTGGAGAGAAAGTTGAGAGAAATATAGTTGAAAAGCTCCGAGTCCCACATTGACCATCTGCAGTGAATGCATTTCCATCAGAAATTTTATTCTTTTCTTTTTCAGTTTTTTTTTCTTAAGCTTTTTGGGAAGTTATAACTTTACTTTGCTTTTCCATGAAAACATTCATAATTGGAGAAAAAAAAAAGCAACACCAAAGTCAATAAACTGCTCCTCTTCTGAAAATCGCTGCTGATTTGAACTGCAGATGCACATGTGATGATAAATGAAGTAAAAATAAAACAAGGTCCAGTCGCAACTGTTGTAAATCAAAAATAACACTGTTAAAAAAGACACTTCATACATCTCTTGTATTAATCATCAATCGTATTATTTTAGACACTCACAAGTCCAATATCAAGCAGTTTGAAGATAAGATAATTCTTTATTTATCCTACAATCTGGAATTTTGCATTGATGTAGCAGCAAGTGGACAGCAATAATAATAATAGTAATAATAGCAAAATAATCTGAACAAATGCATATTTTGACTTGCATTCATTCATTATCTTGCCGACTCCTAAACCTTACTCCCAAGATTCAACGTTACGCAAACATGTTTTCATGCTAAATGAATGATTTCACCTGTAGAAATATCTAGTTTTGAGCCTACAGGGACATTAGTTTACATGTGTTAGAGTGCAATCAGCTGTAACTTCTACTAACACACTAAATTGCTCTCCTGCTGTACAGAGTGGAACAAGAAGGGCTTCCAGTCAGTGGTGAGGGCTCCACAATAAACAGACCAATACCTACTTTCAAAGAAATCTACACTATTAACTACTAAAAAAATAAAAATCCCAGTTGTATTTTACAACTTCTCTTCTCAAGCAGCCAATTTAGATTCCTCATGAGGTCATGAGATATGGAGGGCTAGTTGGCAAAAGTAAACCCAAACGGGGATTGAGGCACAAATGTTTTGCCTTTTCATAATAGAAATCCTGGCCCCAGCTGCTCCGCTCTTGTAATATTTCACCCTGACCCTCCTCCTTCCCACAGCGTATCAAAGAGGGCAGCATCGTGGACGGCGTGAAAGTGGTGAACGTGGGCGACCACATAGAGTGCATCAACGGGCGCAACATCGTGGGGACGCGGCACTACGAGGTGGCCCGCATGCTGAAGGAGCTGCCCAGAGACAAGAACTTCACCCTCAAACTGGTGGAGCCCATGAAAGCTTTCGGTGAGCAAGAGGGGCGTAGGCGACGCTCTCACTGAATCAAAGACGCACACATTGATTCGTTGCGTAACCGGCGTGTATGAGAAAGACGCAGACGTCGGGGTACCAACATATAAGAAAGAGTTTTAAAAATAATACGAGGAGTCTTTTGCAATCGTCGGTTAACATAAATATAGCAACAAGAAGAAAAGGAAACTGTGAAATCAATATTTGACGCATTTGAATTTTGAAGCACTGCTAGTTCTCTTCCCAGGTGCTTTTTGAATTACTTGACAGGTGGGTCGTTCCAACGTGTTGGAAATCTTTCAGTTTTTGTACAGGTTCAGTCGGTCTCTGTTTCTATATTGTTAGACTAACTTTATACTGAGGTAACGGCTCTGACCACACTGCCTGCTGTTGGCCTTGTTATTGGTAGATGTTTTACTGCAGGACGGATAAAACAAGCAGCACAGAACCGAAGGGTATCTTAGCGCCATCATAGCATCATTTAAATGGGAAATAATCAGGCTTTCTGGCACAGATTGCCAGAAAGATTTGTTAAAACTAAACTTCCGTCCTTCTTCTACTCAGTTTAAATACTTCGTACAACGTCTTGGTTTGTCAATACAGCCCCCGAACATCCATGAGAAACGTAAGGTTGAATAATTTACTTTATTATTCAATCAAACTTTTCATGTATGTCGCTATATTTCAGTGGTTTCACAAAGTGATTACAGAAAAAAAGGCAAATTAAATAAATAATAAATTAGCGATATGCCAATGAGGATGAGCAGATTGAAACTGTGGTTAAAACAATGATGTAAAAGGAAAAATATAAAATAAAATGAACAGGCCATCAAGGAGAATAAAGCAGATGACAAATAACATTGTGGGAGATATTGGATAAAAGATAATTAGATAAAAGTCAAGATAAAGTGCATCTTAAATATTAAATATGTAAAGTAATAATACAGTCTCTTAATAATGACGCCTTTGTTTAAACTAATAAACTCATTGTCTTCAGGGTTTATCATATCAACACTTTATTCACTGAAGTAGGGCTTTTATGATTCGATATCCAGTGTTTTTTCTGGATTAGAATTACTATATGTTTGCACAAAACCAATGGAATATACAGATTGTTACAATTATGGGCACATAAGCAATTATAAACTACCTAAACCAGCGGTGCACTGCGACACGGTTTGATGCTGTGTGTGCAGGATAAACGTTTCACCAACACTCCCGTCGTCTCGTTGACAGAAATGCTGGAGCCCAGGTCAAAAGGTGCCAAACCTGCTGGTGAAAATAAGGTGGGCACGGGGAGGGGGACGCTGAGGCTTCGCTCCAAAGGTCCAGCGACGGTGGAGGACGAGGTGAGGATGGGTCGTCGCTCCATCACAGAGCAAACCGAGACAAAAAACCAGGCAGGCCTCCAAGTCGGGACTCCGACCGAGGATTAACATTGAATGTTGTTTGTCTGTGTCAGCCGACAGAATTTGAGGAGAAAGCCATAAAGAAAGTAGACGACCTTCTGGAGAGCTACATGGGCATCAGAGACACCGAGCTGGGTGAGGATTGGAAGAGCGCACTTTGCTTTTTTTTCTGATTATTTCAGTGTCAGTTTGAGGTCATTTTGAGCTGTACTTTTATGCACAGCTGTTTGTATGTAATATATGTGCTTATTTGATCTTCACCTTTTTACATAACTGTATTCTAAATATTTGACATTGTTACGAGTGTTTGCATCTGCAGGGCTGTCGGGGGGTCTGTGTGTTTTCAGCTGCCAAAACAAAGTGATTTCCTCTCAAGGATCAATAAACTGCCTTTCTAATCTATTTCTCTCACTTAACCTCTCAATACTGTTTTGCTTTATTGCAGGATATCTGTGTTAGACTGTGTTACTTGAAAAGAAGATAAAAGTAATGTGCAGCAGCATCTCAAAAAAAATGTAAAACAATTCTATCCAATTAGTATTTCAGTAATATTATCAAATATTTGAGATTTATGAAACATTAATTAAAATATTGAGCCTTTTCTGATTATATTTGTAACTTGAAAATAAAAAAAGCTGTCTTAGGATAAGATTTTTCCCATATTATATAACGCCCATAATCATCAGTTAAAATAAAAAAGTATAGTATATTATGTAATAATAATTGGCAAAATTTGTTGTGACTATTTACATAAACTTCTGAAATTAGAAAACAGGTTTATGTATTTCAATTCGTGCATGGTCATATCATTCTCGGTATGAGCTTCGTACCAGATGTAGATTTTCATTGACTGTCTACTGCTTATTTTTAGTCTTCTTTGCCTTTTTTTCTATTTTATATGTGTGCAAATTAGATAAATGAGTATAGCTGCAAAAAATATTGGGGGTAAAAATCTACTAGGAGATGAATTAATTTCTAGTTTTCTGAGGAGTAGAAGGTGAGATTGGTCCACATCCAGGTTAAATCAAGTGTTCAGGCAGTGCCTCTTTCTAAGTGCAGCTCTATGATTCACTCACATCATGTTTCCCACACAATCCCTCCTGAAGAGAAGCAAAATATTAATTTTGTTGCGCTTCTCCGGCTGCAGCCTGTGGAAATATTGGATTTAACAATATCAAAGTGTTTGTGTTGGGATCTGGGAACGCGTCACACAGCGGAGAAAGCTTGTTTATGGAAATCTGTCCGCTCTCTCCTCTGCAGCCGCCACCATGGTGGAGGTCGGCCGCGACAAGAAGAACCCGGACGAGTTCGCCATGGCGCTAGACGAGACCCTCGGGGACTTCGCCTTTCCCGATGAGTTTGTCTTTGACGTGTGGGGGGCCATCGGGGACGCCAAGCAGGGAAGATTTTAAGTGTTGCGCTCCTGCTACTGCCGTCCTTTCCTCCACACACACACACACACACACACTCACTCTTCCAATTCACCTCTTCCTATCCTCAGAAGCCAATTGGACAAACTTCAAGCAGCACTAACGGGGGTGGAAGAAGCAGTGTTCCTCCCATCACTTTGTTCTTGGCGTAACTTTGCTCTCAGCTGCCGAGTCCCGTCTTCAGCCCTCGCGGTCGAGTCTGTTTCAGACACAGCCACGACACGAGCAGCCCGGTTTTGTCTCGCCTCCGGCGTGCTGAAGAGTTGGTGATTCATTCCAGATGTTGTGTGCACCTGCTGTGGAGTTGGGCCAGATGTAGCTGCTCTCTCATGAAACCTTAATGATGCCGTCTGCCTGTCCGTCACAGCAAACTGTAGCCAACAGGGGGACAGTCACATTTATTAGAAATGGTACGTGCACAACCTTAAGTCTTTAAAAAAAAAAAAAAAAAAAAAGGTTTTGATCACATTTTATGGCTGTGCAATTGTGAATATACAGATGTATCGCAGCTTCTTTTTGTTAAACGTGGAGCGTGTTGCTGATTTTACAGCGGCAGCATTGCATAATTTGAGCAATGGTAGGGACCGTAGCAATATTTCCTTTCTACAGCAACATTTTTATTTCCTTCAAGTCTTTTAAAAGATGTTTTAGCTGTGGCCAAGTTCACTGTGCTAGTGATCTTTTTTTGTTGTTGTTTTCAAATCTCTGCTTGAGCATCTTTTCCATCTGTCACACTGAACAGCACAGAGAAGTCTATTTTACCACACACATTCCTGATGTCACTCATCAGTTAGTTGTAAAGTGTCAGAATTTGAAACATATTTAGATATGCACACTGAATATTTTTTTGTCTCTTTCAATTTATTTTATCATTAAAGGTCCCATATTATGCAAAATTCACTTCATAATCCCGTATATAAAGAAAGTGTCGTCTCTCTCACTTGCGCCACTTTTTAGCAAGCCTGTGCTCAAACAGGCGATTGAGATTTTTCCCCTCCATGATCTCACACGGAGTTTTGGCGCTCTGCCTCACCGATATACCGAATAAATTCAGTTTAAGCTGAACAACTGCAGGAGTTAGCGTTAGCTACCTGCTAGTGACTAAGAACACATACGACCAAACTAAGTTACATATTCAGACATTTATTTTTAACTCACTGTCTTCAGGAGCTTTTCCTTCTGGGTCAGATTCTGGTTCAAACTGCTTGAAAAACAGCATTTATATGCGTCATAGTGATAAATCCACAGTGAACATTAGCACATTGCACCAGTGTTTTGGATTAACTGGTTTCCCTGTTAAATGGTGACCGACTTCTTTCAGTGTCTCTCGTATATATATTATATATTATATATTATAAAAAAAACACACACCCTCTAAAGGTACAAAACTTCATTTTAAATGCTGTTAAACACCATTCGTCAGGACAGCTATGGATTTCTGCTGGGTTTTCAATATTTGTCATTAGCAGCAACAAGGGACACCAGTTAACAGGGAAACCAGGAGTAGGTGTTGACAGACCCAGAAACATCCTGTTCTCAGTAGAGGGACTTGTGACTCACTAAAATTCAGGACCAAAGCTGGACTTGGGGAAATACACTTTAAATACAATGCTATTGGACCTCTTGACATCTCTGTGAAATAGCTGATTAACTGCATAACATGGGACCTTTAAATCCAAATGCTGTAAGATGATTTCGAAGGGTCGAAAGCCTTTCTGAAGGATGAACAAGATCAAGAACAATCCGATGTCTTAAATACCTGCACTGACTGTTGGACTGAGATTAAGAACGACTAGATTCATCTCGTCTGTTTGCAGAGGTTGGGCGTCGTTTGACAAACCATAAGGGATCACAGTTGTTGCGTAGGCAATAAAATTTGATATACTATTTTAAATGCTGCAGCGTCTTGAATCGCGTCCAACTCACAATGACACGACAAACCTCAATACCACAAACTTTTATTTTGCATGTATAAAATACATCAAGACACTCCACCAATGTCTGCATCGCCTCATTTAACAGGGCCAGGTAGAAAAAGATGAAGAGTCGTGTTGTTTCACGTGCAGGAGAACAGAAGAAATACAACAACCGTTTATATAGTTAAGTGTACATAAACTGGGGGGATTTAATGAAAAACAAACTAAATTGAATACATAAGGATTAGCGACTAGAGATTTGGCAAGATGAACAAAGGTTTTTAAAAAGCATGCATTGAGGTTCATTCAGTCTGAAAAAGGTTAAGACAATGACAACTACTAATCCTGAACTCTGCTGTAAAACGCCTTTAAAACATGTTTCTAAACACATACTTCAAAAAAAAAAATTGTGGTTTTTTTTCTTCAGTGCAGTAAATGTGACTTCAGTGTAAATGAACACAGACCGGAGATTTTATAAAATTCACAAAAGACATTAAATTTGCTGATCTTGCCAAATTTTGGGACCCGTGACTCAGAAATACAGCGCGAGAGGTGACGAGTAGTTTCACAGACGTACTAAAACATACTGTAGAGGATCTTTGGAAGCACATTACCAGACGTGTTGGGGTATTGATCTCAGCGTGTAGTACAGTACATTTGTTGTTGTGTGGAAAGACTAAAAAAAAAAAACCTACCAGGTTTTAGATTTTACAGTACTGTGCAATATTGTTAGATGTAAAAGAAAATCTCATTATTCCCTGTGAAACTAATGGTACTACCATCAGCTATGAAACAAATAATTCAGAACATTTTGGAAAATAAACTGGCTTTTTAGAGATATCTCATTTGAGTTATTTTTAAACCACAAGCTTGGCAAGTTTATGACAATGTACTTTTTTTTTTTTTTGAAGCCCATAATAACATCGGCTGTACGTTTCAGGTTCTCATCCTTTTTCCTAATGAGAGTTTTTTTCCTCCCACACTAAAACATTTGCACAGTTCTGTGCCTTAGCTCCTTTTATGACAACCTCTTAAAAACTTGGCATATTGACGGTGCAAACTTTGTTACAGATTTGGTTTTATCCTCTACAGACAGCAAGTACAATATATGGCATTTAGTTAACAGGAACGTCTTACAAACATGGTAAAACAGATGAGGATGGATAAACCGTACAAGACAAAAAGAAAAAAAAAAAAAAAAACTCCAACACCTTTGACTTTAAATGTTTCAGTCAGCTGTGACGTGCGAGTGCTGAAGAGGGTTGTTGTCGGTGTGGGTTTGGAAGCGCAGGCTCCAGTAGAGGAAGTGTAGCCCTTACAGCCTGCAGCCCGACTCGGCCTCCTCACAGCTCGTCTCCGACGTGGCCTTGCTTGAAGGAGTCGCCCGTCAGCTTCTCCTGCGCCTCCTTCATCCCGGACACCACTGAGGAGGAAGAAGCCCAACGAGCGTCGTTATTTAGCAGGAGTCAGCATCTGTGATCACAGTCCCCATGTGTTTCACTAAAACCGTTCACCTTGTTCTGCACTGCTGTAGAAGTACTTGTAGTTTGGGTTTCCGTTCTTGTTGGTGATTTCAGGGTGAACTTTCCCGCTGGGATCTGTGGAGGAGAAGAAAAGTCAAAGAGGATTCAAATGACAAAGTGGAAAGGGTGGAAATAAACCCAAAAAAAAAAATCACTTTTAAAGCTGCTGGAGACTTGATCCATGTAATGGTTCAACGTAATGAATACAAGTGTGAGAGAGACATGCATTGTAAAACAAATCTTTTTAAAGAGCTCTAAAGTGTGTTTGGACCCTCAGGTAATTAGGAAATGAATTCTGTCGACAGTTTATAAAACTGAGTTGATATTGGAGTGGAAGGGAGTCCGTTTTGGTGTGTGTTGGGCAACGAGATATCACAACTTTCTTTAATTCTAGCCAAATCCAGGACATCTGACCTTCCACACCAGATTTTTGTCTTTAAGTTAACGCCTTACCTCAGCAGAGTGCTCGCATTCCTCAGTCAAGGGAGATGATGGATAGCTTAGTGTACTAGTGTAAAAGTACTGATTCAGCTCATTTTGTACATGTCAGAATCTGTACAGATTCCTAAAAAGAAAACTAATTTAATAATATAAAAAAAAGCCCAAATAGTTAGAAGGCACCTCTAAATCTTATCTTGCACTCACTTTAAAAGAACTAAAAGTAACGAGCAGGTTTTATGTAAGAATAATTGGTTTGAAGACATCAGTTTCCCTCCATATTAAGAACCTAAGTATTTGTCCGAATATAAAAGTAACCAACAATACCTCCTTAACCTTTTTGGATACATACAGCCTTCAAAAGCATTTCTATTTTGTCAGTCTAACTCTTTGGAACATCGCTTGTCTTTCAGTTCATACACATTCAGATTACAGAAACCAGAGACAGTGAATGTTAAGAGATTATCTCAGTAATCCAACAGCATGTGTATGAATGAGTTTTATGATTCCGCTCATATCACATGCCTGTGAGGATCCAAGCTGTATCATTCCTTGTTTTTCCAGTTTGTCCAGTTTTGACCTCATTAAACTGGTTCTTGTGAAGAGGTTTGAACTTTCCCCTTCCACCACCGTGTTGACATATTTATCAAAGCTCAATGGATGTTTGATTCATTTTGCAGCTAAAACTTGAGCTAGTGGGTGTTATTAAGGAAGAGCGACTGTTCACTCACACCAAAACACAGATGTTATCATGAATGAGTGATTTGAACCCCCCCAACCCCCCATCCGCCTGCTCTTCATACCGAGGAAAAGAATTCGAGGAATGTATCCCCCATCTGGGCTGAAGGCGTCATCCTTCGGCTCCTCCTCGTCCTTTACAGGGGGGGAAAAAAAAACATCATGTTGTAACAAGATCCTGTTATCAATGTCATTGTGTCAAGAGATACAACACCAAGTGTTCAAAATTAGTCTGCAGTGAGCGGATCAGCTTCCACTGTGGAAGTATAAATAGAATCTAATAGAAGGGGTTTAGTGTGACTCTCATTTCTCCTGACTGACGATTCTAGGACAACTCGTCCACGGACGGCACCCTCAGTGGACAACTGCTCTATGGATGACGTTTCAGAAAATAAATAAAGTACGATATACTTTTTCATGTTATTTCTCATTGATATTTCATATATCCATATACATTTAGTATAGTATCATATGGCTTTGTTTCTCTTTGAGAATTGCTCAAATTTAGCTCCTCACACCTACACCGGACTGGCCACACCTCAGATGAAAAGAAAAAGAACTTATCAGAGCTCCAGATGTGTCTGTACTACTTGGTGGACGACTTTAATGCTTGCAGAAAGACACTCCCCGATTTCCTGCGTGGCATCGGCCACAACCTTCAAGGTGGACCAGGCCAACATCAAGTTATACTGTGTATTACTGACACGTTTACTGTGATTACTGTCGACCTTTACATTTGTGTGTATATATATATATATATCTACTGTAATATGGAATAAAGACTGCTTCATAATGAAACGTATATCTCATGTTTTTGTGTCAAATACACTTAATAATCCTTCCAAATGTGTCAAATATACTTTGAAATCCTTCAACTCAATAATGCTGAAAAAAACCTAGTCATGGACAAGTTGTCCGGAACCACAGGGACGAGTTGTCGGTGCACCCTGACTGCTTCCTCATCCCTGTACAGACCAACATCAAAAAGTTCATTTTTAAATCAATCATATTCTTAACGTATCAATATTTACATCATAGTTAGTCATTCGTGTCCCAGATGTACGTCCAAACAATCCAGATTAAGGTTAAAACTTCCACATTTGATTCAAAATGATAAAAAATAGATATACAAGCTGTTAAATATTAGAAATTAAAGGAGATACTAATCAGGGCTATCACAAATCAATATGAATGTATCGAAGTAAGGATATTTCACAAATCAAATATTTCTCGCAAGCATTTAAACCTAGATTATAAACAGATTAGCCTCATCCCAATACTCTTCCTACATTTTATTATTGATGATTTAGTTTTTAGGAAGCAATCCTACATGTCATGCCAGCGAAATTATGCTATTTCACTGTATTCCAATGGAGCCATTTATGCTTCCTTTATGACGTCCGAATCTGCATTTCACTGGTATATTTATCTCACCATGAATACCAGAGTTCAAGGAAAACATCTCTTGATAAACACTACTCTTAACTTGATGTGTTTAATGGTTACATTTCAAAAGACTAAAACCACATCAACTTAGTTTCCCACCACAGTATCGCTGGAGAAGCCCTGAGAGGTACTCACCTCCAGGTTGACCATCACAAAGTTGTGAGCCAGTTCAGAGATTTCCTTGGATTCAGCAAATTTGGGTTTCAGGGCTGTTTGTGGGAACAGAATAAATATTAAGCTCTTCCATCAAAAAGACTGAGAAAAATATCATTCTATTGAAGAATGAATATCTATTCTAATGAATATCTGCACTAATGAAGCTTCTATTATCAAAAATGTCTCCATATAGTGATTTGCATTTTTTTTTTTTTTTTTTTTAATAATTAAGGCATCCAAACATGTTTGACAATTACAACAAAAAAGGCTCATTGTCCGATCTGAGAAATGCAGATTTCCAGATCACTATCTGGTGCTGACAGAAGAGGAAGGTGTAAAACACCCACAGAATTGGCGCTCCCGGTTTGCCAGCTTCAGGCTTCTTCCAGCTGGTGTTGTTTGTCCTGGCCGTCCACATTACGGATGTCAATTATTCAAATAAACAGGATTTGGTTTTACCCTCCGCTTGATGGAAAAGTCATCCATTAATATATGACACTAATCCCCATGAGTGAACTACTGCAACTGGACATGTTTTCTTTCACAGCTATGTCTGATATCAGTAATAAATAAGCTTATTAACAGCTGTTAATGTTCTGAAATTCCCTTTAAAAAACTGGAGCTGGTCTGTCGTGTTTGGCTTAACTGTAATGCTTTTTGTGAGTTTGTTACATTACTTCTTCTGTTGCTCTTTTCAAACTGAATGCCATCTTTTGGTTTTTTTTCCAAGAACGTGAAGCACTTTGGGTAAGCCCAGGTTACCGCAAAGCACATTACAAATAAACCTTGAACACAGGTTCCTTCACCCTGTGTCACACTGTCACGTCTTCTTCGGCCTGATAAGCAGCCAAAAATAAGACATTCCTCATTATTTCCTCAAGAAAATAGTTATCGACTTGAAAACATAGAGCGAACCTGAAGGCACCTCGACTTAACACAGGAGGAATATTAAACAAGGTCAACATTTTCTCATGGATACACACTTATCAGACATCTGAGGCTTAATAGTAATATTGAGACAGTATATTGAATTATATCCATACTGTAATTATCTATATTCCCCGTTTTAAAAGGTTTCTAGTTTGTCGGTTATACATCAATTCTGTTGCAGTGTCTTCATTACAATTTCTTACAGTCTACATTCTTTTAAACATTCACTAGTATTCTTATCTTTTATGTAATGCTGTGACTGCAGAAATTTGATATAATGGCTCCATATATTATTGTATATACACAATTTATATTCTGCATTACAATACAATATTCTATAATGTATGCATATAATCCAATATTGTGAATTCATACTGTGGATATTTCTTGTCTTTGCATGTGACACTCCTTCCTTTCTCTGCTGTGGATCCATTAAAGAAAAAATTTAATCTAATGCATTTAATTGCTTTGTTTAAGTGTTTCTGTGAGTGATAAGCTCATCGAGCCGCATGCGTTTGCTGGATATGGTTTCATTGTTAGAGGACATAACCAATGACTGGTGTTTATGTTGTTCGTACCTTTGCAGGCTCCACACCAGCTCTTATGGATGAGGACCATGAGTGGCAGGGCACTGTCGATTCAAAACACACAAAACATATTTATTTAGTCTCAGAAATACACACAGAAGAACTCTACTCAGGCACAGGCGCACACACACACACACACACACACAGGTTTTCAGCTGTTTCACAGTGTTTATGCAGCTTCAGCTCACCTTGCCTCAGCTTCTTTCTTCCCGTCATCCAGCGTCCTCCAGTGGATGTTATCTCCAAACCCTGCAGGGGAAACAAAACAAAAAACAAAAAAGAGAGAAACATTAATGAGCACAGCAGCTTTGTGTAACAGGTGTTACATTTCCACAGCAGGGTGTGTGCCCTAAATATGCAATCCATACAAAGACACACGGGAGGACAACAACTGATGAGCAGTAATATAATAAGAAGGTCCTACTTGACACAGCTCAAGAACAACAGTCTTAGCCAACACGATTGAAATGATTATAACCTGTAATATTGTTTAAATGACTTAAAACTGGAACTGAAACTAGAACTAAAACTAGAAAATGAATAAATGCAACCTAAGATGCAGCTGTATGTCCATCAATTTTCAACACACTATTTGCTGTTTACCTTTATTTTACATGTTAACCTTTTCTTGTGGTTCCAGATATATGAGAAAGTAGTAAAAACTTTGATGATAGATATTTTTCAACATCCAATTGTTTTTCAGTTACAAAAAAGCTCAAATTGGTGAAGAAATAACATTCTTCATTAATAAAGGGAAAATGCAATACAGCCATATTAATCACACCAATAATTAATAGTTTAAAGTGAATCAGATTAACATGAATGAGTAAATGTACAGTCAATCAAGAATGAACAGCTAAAAAGGTTCTTGAATGTTCCCATATTGCTGGAGCCAACCTGCATGACCTAGAGGTTGCATTACAAAAAGTAATTGTCATAAAAACTTCTAACTTGGGCTAAAATGCCTAAACACTGCCACCCAATGTACAGCAATGGTCTGACTGCACACAGTGCCCCTTTAATTAAACTACAAATAGTCCTATTTAAGAAGGTAGAATCCAACAGGAAGTCCCAGTACAATAAAACAAAATAGAGGTGCAAAACATGTATTTATTGTCCATCCAACTCAAGTGTTTGTGGTTCAAATCATGACATTCATTTTTCTCTACAGTATATTTGTTATTATAAATGGGTTACACAGGAGTAGGGTGAAACCCAGGTATATGTGTGAGTTTCCTGTATAATCCATGGAAACATGATAATGTAGTTGTCACTGATAGAAAAATGAAACCTAAACCTGTTTTAAATTTGAATAATTTTACATGATAGCCCTTTATAAGTTTTCTCTCGAGTTTAGCACATAGCTTGTTCCATAATCTAACTCCAAATAACAAAATACATCTACAGTTCACATTTATTCTCACTTTCCATGTTTCAAAAAGTCAATAACCCTTAAAATTATAATCCCCGTTCCTGAAACCAGGAGTTTATACACATGTTTTGTTCTTTTCCTCATTCATTAGTGCAGATTTTAGACTCTCCTGGAATATTCTCAGTAGAAACCATCACTCCTAGAAGACTGGGCAGGAGTGTTTGCAGTGCAAACAGGTCGGAGGAGACAACATGGATAAACTGAGATTAGGAGTCCTGTGGGACAGGAATCACTCCCAGCTCTGGCTTAGTGATTCAGGATGTTTGCACAAAGAGAAAGGACACCGTTGTGGATGAATCATCTGGATCAGAGCCTCACCTCTGACTTGGTGAACCAGGATGTTTGGACAAACAAAGAGGATGAAACATCTGGATGAGAGCTCACCTCTGCTGCTGGCCGCTTCAACAACCTCCTGGAAACACGACAGCGACAACAAAGCCTGCAGGAACCAGAAAGCGGCGATCCTGACCGGAGTGGTCTGCATAGTGACAGCGGTTTGTTAAGACTGCGACTGGCGGTTGATGACGGCTCAAAGACTGACCCGCGGACCGAGCCACAGACCGACTGAGTTTCTTATAGCCACGACCCGGAAATTCAACCATCCCCTTCACAATAACAACCCCGTAAAAGGAAGCTCATTGAAACACTCTAAATAGTGCAACTCAAAATATGGGATTGGGGTATGATTTAATATTTTTTTCAGTGTTACATATTTTTTCAAAAGGCTGAAGTTATTTAATAGGGAAGAACCATAAAGATCAAGAGGTTTTTATATGATTATTTTAATTAATTTGGTAGTATGACTCCGCCAAAGTGGTCATGTGTCCCTCTCCGCGACCTCCTATTGGTCAGCAAGGTTTCATTACCCGTTACAGCGACGGAGGGGCCGCCTTCTTATGACGTCACATCCACACCACCGCGTGCTCCTCAGTGCTGTGTCAGTTAATCAAGCCAGATGACGACAATCCGGCACAAAACCGGATGTGAGCTCAAAAATAAAACATTAAAAGACAACAAACCGCATAAATACTAAATTATTTGAATACTTGTGAATTCAAACTTCTTCACAAACATGTATGTCAAATTAATTCAAGACCTTGGTACGTTTTCCAAACGTAAAATCAACATTGTCTGGTTACGTAAAAGTTGATAATTTTCATTATGAAAATCTAAACCGGATATACATTGTATTGCTGTATCTTAACGCAGTTTTGATCCGCTGCTTCATTAGCAGCGAAAACTGTTCACCAGACTGTGGTTATTGCTCAACAACAGGTAAAAACAACGAGTTACATTAGTGGTTGATATTTGAGCAAGTTCATTGTGTCGTTTGAATTCAATATTAGCCGTACTGTCGTTGTAGCTTAGAAGAAAACCGTATCTTAGCTTGTTTCCTTAGCCGCAGCGTTAGCAGTAGCTTCGTTAGCGTCAGATGGCAACCCAGTAGAGCGACATTTACGTTAAACAATTATGATATTTTTATTAGTTTAGTGGAAAACTGTTTCCCCCAACGTGTTCATTTTGTGTCGACCAGATTTCTCTGATCAAAAATATGCATTTTTTCGCATTTTTGTAACGGGAGTATTTGTGGATTACTCGAGCTCTTACCTAATACATGCTGTTGATGTAGGAAAGAGGAAACCACATGCGTCTCCAGTCAGCTGTGCCAACATGTTTCTGTGCTCCCTCTCATTAATATGTTTTCTCTATCTCGCTATCAGAACAACACTATGAATCAGGAGAAGCTCGCCAAACTTCAAGCTCAGGTCCGGATAGGAGGGAAGGTACGTCCAGTTCTTTTACATTTTATAAATTCTGTCATGAATGTGATTGATAAATTTACAGAGTTACATTGCGGATGCTTTCAGTTTAGATTAAACTGCTTTTTTGAAAGGAGGTGTGATGTTATCTGCTCGGTATTTCCTCCTGACCTCAGCATTCCCTTTATGAAGCACTGGCCCCTTCATCTGTGGCCTCACCAACAAGGCTGGGTTCCATTTGGTTGTAATGTCCTCAGACATACACGAGGTGGCGTTATCTGCATTAGCTGAGACAGGCTCTAATCTCATACTGTCGGGATTTTTTAATCCAACATGGACTGTGTCAAATCACAGAATTTTACCTGAGATTCACCACAATACTTATAATTTCAAGCCAACAATAATGAAAATGCTTTCTATTTTATGTTGTTTCAATTGAATGTTTCCTGGAGAGAGCAATACATGAATTAATAAAAATATTTTTCAGTTTTTGTGTCCCTGTATGGCATTTAATGTTGCAGCGAAGTATAAAACATAAAGAACACACATGCAACATTTACAAATCCAAGAGGGAGAGATATTACAGTGTGCTGAGACGACATAAGTAGTGGTGATTAAATACAATCGTAAAATAAACGAAAATCAGCTGCATAAGCTAAAATTGGTAAAGTGCTATCCGCGCGTATTATAAGTTTCTGCCTACCTGTGAGAAGCAACATAATATCAAATTAGGTCAGACTCTACATACTGTCTTGAATTCAGAAGAAAATGGCTTTAAGGAGGGCTTGTACCTGTTGCTTTTCAAAGTTCAAGCCAGAAGGCAGAGACTGGGACTCAGCATGTTGGAAAGGATGGCTTTAACCTTCCTGTTTAATAGTGTGTACTGTTGAACTCCTATAATCGAATTACTAGTCCCTATGACACTGCTCAGTGCAATTTTTTGATCTGGTTCTATGATTGCCAAACCAATCAAGAAAAGAATCAAAACCTTTTTGTTGTGGCTACTTAACAGTTCATTATCGGGTTGCAGTGGGTCATTGGTTACTTAGCAGCTCTATGAAAACACACCTACTTAAATTTTCCATATTCTCAAAAACACCTTATAAATTATAATACTATAAGAATTTGTAATACTATAATTGATTCTGTAACAATAAGAACTAAAAACAGACGTGCAGTAGCAGTTTTCTTTTTATAAGTTTCCTCTGAGTTTTCAATCACAAAGTGTTTCCAACTTTTTGGGTATTATCTCAATTTCTAGTTAAATGAGAGTATATGTCACCGAATTTCAATCATCAAAGTTCCTGAATGTCATCTTAGCAAAATATCTGGACAAATAAAAACAAGTTTAGTTTATTCAAGGTAGTTTATCAGAGATGTTTTTTTGAAGTGAGTATTTTGAATCAACGTGGTGACATGAAAGTTTCACCCGATCCTCCTCAAGCAAGACCGTTACCGTTAACCCCTTCAGCTCAGGTTGCATCGCTAAGAAAGTCCAACTTTTTAAAGAAACCCAAAAGGGAAGCAGAGCTTCACACAACTTTAATGCAAAACGTGGAGTGGTGTTTTTTTTTGTTGTTTGTTTGCTTGTTTTGTGTTGTAATTTTGATCCACTTGCTAATCAAACCTCTCTTGATCTTTCAGGGAACGGCTCGCAGGAAGAAAAAGGTTGTCCACAAAACGGCAACAGCCGATGACAAAAAGCTGCAGGGCTCGCTGAAGAAACTGGCGGTGAACAACATCGCAGGGATAGAAGAGGTAAGTTGCTGCTCTCCTCCACATTTAGGGTTTTTTAGGGTTTTCTTTTATTAACTTTTATTTTTATCTGCCACTCCTGAATCTTTTATCAGCGCCATGTGACGGAGGGTGGAAGACAGCGAGTGCCTACGTATATCACTCCCCAATCAGCTCCTTTTATTTTTAGAGAGCTTTTAGTGTGCGTTGCTACAGAGCACAAACAAAAAGAAACGCCACCCTGACGTAAAACGTCCAATTATCTTCTGTTGTTGTTGTAATCGTATAACATTTAGACAATTGATTCACTTTGAACCTCGGAAATGTGCTCTTAACTCTGTACAGCCGGGCGGCGTGAAGGCTCTCCTGCTTCATGCAGCAGCAAAATAATAGTGAGACATGAGAAAGTAGGTTTTTGCTTGTAGAGATGACGTTTCCGTGACATTGTTTTCAAGTGAAAATATTCCTTTTCGTAGTATTGTATATGTCCCGTTTACACGACAGCGGTAGCCGGAGACACTGAAAACGCCTTTTGGAAAACGCAACTTTCAGAAAATTTTCGGGCTCTGTCTCGATGTACACAGCAAAAAACACTGCTACTGCGCATGCACACGTCAGCTGTAGTAAATAGTTCTTACAACACACGTGAGCAGATGGAGGAGAAACAAGTAGCGACTTTTGTCGCGACCGAAACTCTCATGGTGTCTTTGTTTTGTTTGTCTTTTTCTCAGGTGAATATGATCAAAGACGACGGGACAGTCATCCACTTCAATAACCCAAAAGTCCAGGCGTCTCTGTCTGCCAACACCTTCGCCATCACGGGCCACGCCGAGACCAAACAGCTGACAGAGATGCTGCCAGGCATCCTGAGCCAGCTGGGAGCGGACAGCCTCAGCAACCTGCGCAAGCTGGCCGAGCAGTTCCCGCGGCAATGTGAGCACACACACCACACCACACACACTCTGTGATACTGGGAGCAGAATATGAGAGAGAGAGGAGACGGGCCTTCAGCCACAGGAGTAGAGTTCAGGTGTTCCTGCTGGCAAAAACAACAACCCGGTGACATAAATGATTGAGATGTTAGGAGACATCACAGCCGAAGCTGTTTGAATCACACATGAGCGTGTTGCCTCGTACATTTGTTTCTGTCTGTGTTTCTGTTACAGGGTTAAACAGAGGTGTTTTATTTGTTTTCAATCTGGACAAGACCAAATAAGTTTAGATGCAGGCGTGACCTTGAGAAACTGGTGGAGCAGACGTGTCACTTGAGAGCACGAGCTTTGAAAGACCGATCAGTTTGAATTCTCTCGGTTTATTTTCCTCTCTGATACAGACAGTCTCACTGCAGTTGTCAAGAACTGTCACTTTGTGCAATTTCACAATATCATTTTAGTGTAAATGCTACTGCTTGACTCTGTTGCCAGGTAAAGATTGAATTAAGAATATTTGGATTAATCCCATTATTCTGTCTCAGCAGCCATGGACCTTAAAGCCGTCAAGGAGGAGAATGTGGAGGAGGAGGACGACGATGTTCCAGGTAAATTAGATTTGATTCCACCTGTTAAAATTTCTCATTTTGAAGCAGGTGGTACTATTTCATCAGTTATTTTATTCATTGTTGCTAAATCCGGATTCCTGCTGTTTTTGTTTTGCAGATCTTGTGGAGAACTTTGACGAGGCCTCAAAGAACGAAGCAAACTGACAAATTTCCTGTAGTTCCCCCCTCTATCATGTTAATCATTTCTCATTTTTATTTTCACCTCCTGGTGGACTCACGGAGGGCATCTCCTTCCCGTGGGTTGTTTAAAGGTGCACCGCATCGTCTTGGGAGACGAGAACCTCTTTGGTTTCGCCTGCTGCAGCAGCAGAGTAACAAACATGCAGATAGGTTTTTTGATTTCTGTAGGCGGCGATGCTGCGGATGCGGGATCTCTGCGACTCACGGCATCCAAAGGACTCAACTACATTAGAACTAAGCTTCTCGTGTGATTAAACATGGCTAGTATTTAAGAGTTTGTTTATCGAATTACAGTTGAAGTGAATGAACATTATAGTGGTGATTATAAATTTAATAAAACTTTTTTGGGCTAATTCGCATTTTGTCTTTTTGTCCTCATTGCACAAACTTCAGACTTGAAATGAAAACTTCTACTCGAGTACATCAGTTACATCTTTTTGAATTACACGTTTTAAATTGTTAGTGTACCAACTAACTGAAGTACTGTCTGGCAGGAGATGTGTTCGCATTATGTTAAATATCTACATTAAAGCATATGTAAAATTTGTGGGGGGAAAAAAATCCAATCTAAATTTACACAGCACTTAAGAACCACTAGTACTCAACACATAAAATAACAATGGAAATGTTAAGAGATAATTGTATAAAAAATTTAAATCCAATACAAATACTGCATAAAAAAATAAGCAGGTTGCACAAACAGTAAACATTTTGGTAACAATTTGTCTTTGAGGAATTAAAATTTAAGTTACAGAAATGTAGATGACCAGGGTGGTGGGGGTAGTCACACACAAGTAAAACATTCAATCTCAATGAAAAGCTAGTATATTGCATGATGTGACTTGTGCTCCACCAGGAGTAAAAAGAAACCTTAACGTTACATGTACCTGGAAATACTGCTGGATTGAGTTACTGCCAGTGTTTTTGATTTGCTGCTTCCATGACTGTGTATCAGTAATCTGAGTATTTTCTGGAAAGTTTAGTCACATTAAATGACACTGGGGGTCTGTAGATGAGCGGGAGGGGAGGTGGGGTGATGATGTGCTCCTGTGCTGCATGGATGACTGTCCTCTTCGGGGGGCTCCAAGGTTACATGCGCACGCGTGCCATTTTGACTCTCAGGTGTCGCGAGTGTGAGCGGGACAGAGCCGCGGACCCGCCCCGGAGCCCCGGAGCAGACCACAGCTCGCTCCGCCCGGGCTGAGCCAAAATGTCCCTGCAGCAGAGAGCCGCTGGAAGCCGCTTCGGGGCCGCGTCGAGTTTGACTTGAAGGAGCCGAATCAAAACAGGAAGTCAAACTCTGATACGACGATGTCAAAATAAAAGCCTGAGCTATTTGTTCGTCTGTATGAATCTCACTAAAGGTGTTGTATTTCGTTACATTAATTAGCTTTTTAGAATGTTCATGAAACTCAAGACAAAAAACCAAGTCAGAAATGTGGGTGCAATTATGGACTCGGACCTGAAATTCAACAACTACATAAAGAACACAATCAGCTCAAAGACTGAAAAATGTCGCAAATGAAAGGATTACTGTCCGATCAATATTTTGGGAAGTTTCTTGCATTAATTTCAGTAGATGTTTCTGGACTGTGGGAGGAAACCCATGCACGCAACATGAAGAAAATGCAAGCTTCACACAGAAAGGCCCAGGTGGAATTTAAACCCATGGCCTTCTTGCTGTGAAGAACAGTTGGTTTTTGTTGTTGTTTTGTTTACTTGAGGTCATGAGAATTACAATCAATATTTAAAGTTTTTATATTTGTTTTAAAATCTCGCTGCACTTGCCTTTTAGGGCTGCGTCAACCCTCCACTCCTGCTTGGTGAGCTGATCACTGATCAGCTGCTCCTCAGGGCTGAGAGGTTACAGAGCATTTACAATTGCAACTCCTAAAATGTGAAACAATATGCAAGTGTACATCTGTGTCCACTTTTAAAACACATCTTAAATTATTATTTTTGCTCACTGGCATGCAACCCAGTATAAAGCACTGATAGGATACTATTTGTTTAACTGGTTATAAATGGATTTCACTTATATTTACACCATTTGAGTGGTCTCAAAAGTGTTTTACACGTAAATCACGTTCATGCACACAATAACACACCAACAGGCATATGTGAATGTGTGCATGAATGCATTGGGAATAGTTTGGGGTTTTGTGTCTCGCTCAAGGACACTCCAAGATGGGGACAAAAGTGAGAATGGAAATCAAACCTGCAACCTTCTGATGAAGAGAAACAGCTCTGTGTTAGTCTTTTTATTTATTTTTAAATTGTAATTTATAATTGTATCTCCTGTTTTAGCTTATAAGCATATAAGTATCTCAAAATACTGGAATAATTCATAAGCTCAGACTTTTACTTTATTTTTACCCTAAGCTTTAGGCATGTTTAAACTTATATATCGTCACTTCTTTGTGTATACACTGACATAAATAAGGTAATTCACTTTTGAACTAGTCTCCAGGTTTTTTTTTTCAGACGCGGTCGTGAACAAGAGTTTATTTTGACAGGATCAGCCGGAAGTGTATCCTACATGCTGAGGGCCATTGACGCCGCTCCGTGTTTCTCCCTGGTAAACCTTGGGGGAGGGATCCTTGAGTGCTGTCGCACAACTACGGCAGACTACAGGCTGTACTTTCCGACTTGTGCTGCTGGAGTGAGGTGGAGGCGGAGGGGCTTCGCGGGGAGACTCAGAAATAGCTTCCAAAGGCGATTAGGCGGGCGGGATGCGGCGGACGGAGGGTCTCCTCTGGACCGAACCTGGAGATGAGGATTCCTCCGGTGAGTAAGTGGATTTGTTTCCAGTACATTTTGCCGCTCCGTTTGCGGCGATACAAACGTTACCGACCGCCATTGCAGCGGCGGCGGGTTGTGGATGCAGCCGGGGCGAGCGTGCTGTGTTCCCGGTGAGGGACCCAGCCGTTACCCCGTAACACGAGCCTCTCACGTCAATTACACGACGCCGCGCCGAGTCGTGTATCCAAGAAAACGCTCGCAGTGCGACGGGGCGGGAGAAGTGCTCCTAGTGACTGTGTGAAATAGGCTGAGTGAACCCGGGAGGGAGGCTTTTCAACGTCCTCTCTCACCCCGCGTTGAGTCGCCGTTCGCCCACCGAGCCGCTGCCCGTTGAGAGTGACCGCCGGAGCTGCCGCCGCCGCTCAGCAGCACGACTACCTGCTGAAGCTTTCAGGACTAACCCGAGATAATTCACCTCCCTGGTCCTCCCCCGCTGCCCTTCAGCTCTGTCAGTGACCTGCATTTCTTAATTCTCATGAAACTCGGTGGGAACAGTTTGAGGAAACTTACTCGTGGCCTTTTTTCTTTTTGAGCTAGTAGCCTGCTAACGCCGCTGCTCAAGTTGTGGAGCAAACAAACCGCAACTGTTGGTCTTTTGGAAGATGCCAGAGTTTAAACCTGCTCTGGTTAGTTCTCCATGTGTTTACCAAAAATCTCCCTGTGAGAAATAATCAACCCCGAGGAGGCTGTGTGGCCTGCAGGCAGCAGCCACACTGCCACTTACAGCTGCATTACAAATGCTAATGGTCATCTGGTTTGGAGAGATGTTTAATTCACCCCATCGTTTGATCTGGAGAAGATTTGTTAAGGACAGGAGTTGGTGGGCCCACTTCGAATGGCCATCAGTTAATGTATTTCCAGAGAAAGCCACACGACGTAGTCTATCCAGTCATCTTCTATTATAACACACTATCCAATATAGGGAGTCGTATCAATCTCAGGTTGATAAAGGCAGGAAACGTCGGATGTCTGTAAACATGTTTGTGTAGTTTTTGACATCAGAAGACATCCATCCATCCCTCCATCCGTCTTCTTTACAGTGTAGTGGTTGTGGTTGTGGCAGCAGTGTATAGAGGAAGGAAGCCCAGACATCTCTGTCCCCCTCAACTTCTTCCAGCTCCTCCCCAAGTCCTTCAAAGACCAAAGCAGTGATATATCTCTCCAGTAAGTTATGCACTGACCTCGGGGGGCTCTCATCGTAGTTTTCCCATATTATCAGCTGTCCCAGATGAAAGACAACAATCGCGTGAGAATATTGGCAATATCTTTGGTCTTTGCTCTAAATCGGTGGTCCTACGTCACACTGTCAAACATGTTCAAGGACAACTGTTGTCACTGTCTTGTGACCAAAGACGACCTGTGATAACATTCTGAAATTGGGCTACTGCTGCAACTTGCGCCAACTAACTAACCAGTGGAAAGTTAGTATGAATTGACGTACTGAAAAATGCAAGTATACTAAATAGATGCTTTTTGGCTATTACGAAAAAAAGTATGCAGGATGTCAGCAAAATCTTTGGGGGGGTTCTTTCCAAACACATAAATGCCACAAGGGTTAGGGTTACCTTCCTGTTTTGCCAAGTTTTTTTTGTGAATGGATGATGCAGATTGTTAAAAAAAAAAAAAAAGGTTGTAGCCAGCTTAAAAGGGAGGTGATCAGAGGCCGTCCGTATCAGATGCCTGAACTACCTCAACCACCTGACATCAAGAGATCTCACTACACCTAAAATAAATATTCATTGCTTCAGGAGTTGTTAATATACAGACCTTGAATATCATGATCAAACATTAAAATATCTGTCCAATTGAGTGAACAGAAACTAAACAGGTCTATTTGATGACAGAAGTTAAGTAGAATGTTTGATTCTTACTTGCCATATTTTAAATTGGATTTGATATCGAAACCTGCAAAATGTTTGACAGTTTTTACCTGAAGCATAAGAAGGCGATACTCTGCAGCTTCCTCAGGTGGTGGGAACTCCTCCGGGACTGATTGAGAAGAGTGATCTAGCAGGTGGCCGTGCAAAGACACTCTCTCATGTGTGCAGGAGATGTAGGTTACTGTACGCCTTCAGAAATTATTACAAGTCTCTCCCTGACGGCAGCCCGGCAGCCTGTCTCCCTGCGAAGGTTTTTTTTTTCTTTTTTCTTTCCCTATCTTGTGATGGTTAAATGTAGATCAAAACGCAACAGAGAAAAAGAAGCTCTTAATATCTTGTGACACTTGCTATGAAGCATCACGGCTTCTTTCTAACAGGACGGCAGCCACTATCATCTCTACGTTACTTTCTTCCAGTCTCAGTGGATTTACCTTTTCAGTGTCTGCTGTCAAAGGACTTATCTCATTTCTGGAGAGGGCGAGACTTTTTGGATCCTACCAACCTGTAGCGTGTTCTGTGTTTTCCTCATTACATCTCCAGCTGTACTGCAAAAGGGGAAAATATGCCTCAAGAAGGCGGAGGTAGGACCACTCCCAGTATACTCCCAGCCCGGGCGTTAAAAGCTTACGTAATAATGTGTCACTCAGTCATGCGATCGTGTTGTTAGAAAGTGATGTCAGTCCATTCTTAAAGTGCGGAAGTGATAATTTGAGGTTTCCTGCGCTCACCGTCAGTAGACGGTGTCTGGACCACAGCGGCGAAGGATATGGATTTGAGAGCATTATTTACCAGGATGTGAGCCGGCAGTCCTGGGAAGTATCGGGGGGGAAAAAAGATGGGTGGGGGTTCAAACTATAAGTTCTTCAAAAGGCACACAGGCTGTGTTCATTAATTCCTCCATCTTTTATCCAAATTGACTCAATTTAAGCTCTCTTGAGTGTGAACCCAGTTGAGTACAGGTGAAGGCAGGATACACTCTGGACAAGATAATTACACACACACTCACACCTATGGACAAGTTATGGTCAGCAAATAACCTCAAGTGCATGTTTTTGAATGGTCGGAGAAATATTCTCCACCGGCCGCTGTTCAAAATATTGATTCAGTTCAGGTCACATTAAAATGATGTAAAACAAAAATAATGATGTTATTATCTAATTTAAATGTCAAATTTAGCATCACATGTAACAAAAGAGCAGAATGGTTTGTATTCAAGAAACAAAACTAGAGATGTTTTGGTGTTTCTGCTTGAAAAAGGCCTCAGACTTTATGGATTCATTCTCTAATCAGTTAGTTCCATAGTACAAAGAACAAAGTAAATATTGTGGTTATATAGAGAAAACCTGACAATCAAATTTCAGACCACGTAAAGTTGCTGATATTCTATCAGGTTTTATTATGTTTTTATGCAAAGGTGTCTTCAGCTTCACCTGGTGAAATCTATAAGGATAACAATTTTTAAGAAATGACCAAAGCTTAATCTAACACATCCTCTTGTAGGAATAACCAGGACAGAGGTACTTCCAAAAGAACTACAACTT
>OMNM01008991.1:13046-24342 GCA_900302745.1 Parablennius parvicornis | reverse complement strand
GAGGATGAAAAAAAAAAAAAAAAAAAAAAAAATCGATCGAGATATAGAGGTGAGAAAAAAGTGTCAGGGATGGATCAGGATATAAGGAAGGACACAAGCAGTTGTAAATGGAAGAAAAAGGGGATCAGAAAAGAAGAATTGTAGCATCAGAACCTAGATATCGGATTTTCAGATTTTTTTTTTTTTTTTTTTAAGCTGGTAGTAGGAAGTGAAACCAAAACGAGGGCTTGACAGAGAGGGGAGATCGAAGTTTGTGGAGAGATGTTATGGTAGAGGGAGGGATCGTTTGGTGGTATTGAAGAAATTCATGGAGGGATGACAGGAGGCCTGGGCCTTGTGCTTTCTCTTCCATTGAGGAGTCTGATGGAGGCAGTTTTATCTAAACTGTGCCGGTTCATTAGAGGATTAGTGAGTGATAACTTGCAGCTATCTGTGATTGAAAAACACCCTCACATCAACGTGTGCGCACTCACACAGATAAAGTCAATGCGCATACACACACTCAAACACATAAACGAACACACACATTCTGTTTACACACTTCTACACACTGTACATCTATAGATCAAAGTCATGTAGACTTATTCATATACTGTACTCTGAACTTTTCTCCTGAACTTATTTCTTCTCTTTTCGAGAAGGGCCCATCATGCAGCAGCTGTTTTTGTGTGTACACTTGTGAGAATTTGTGTAACAATATGTGTCAACTGGGGGAGAACACCAAGAATCTCGCCAGGTGGGCTTGCATGATAAGGGCAAGCCGGGGAGACAACAGCGCGGGGCTATAGAGGCTCCCATAGGTGCAGGTCAGAGGTGAATGACAAGCAGACGGGAGAGGCAGACAGTAGGGAAGGCAGGAGAGAGAAGGTGAGAGAGACATGTGCTGATGTGAGATTAAACAGATGCTGACAGATGGCTGTGGGACACGGCTCAGCGAGTGCCAAAGCGACAGGTTAGCCAAACACCCGCAGTGGAGACCAGAATGTGGGGTAAACGTCCAGATAGATGGGGCAAAAAAAAAAAAAGAATTCAAGAAACAAAGGGCATAGAGTAAGTAAGAAGTGCAGGCATAGAACCAGATGCAGGAGTGATGTGGGCAGGTTGAGATTAGAAATTGAGAAGCACAATAAAGTAGAGTGAGCAGGCAAATATGAGATGAAAGACGATAAAAAAGTGGAGCTCGGGGTGTCAGAGAAAATGTGATGGAGCAAAAAAAAGCTGTCTGAGATGGAGTTATTTGAGAGGTGGGTGAAGCATAGACATTGGATTGAAAGATGGTAGACCCCCAAGGTAACTTCTGTGTTCCTTCCAGGATATTTATGTTGGGAGTTGGCAAGAAAACAGGCATGATTTAGAGCCCATCTGGATGGGCTTCAACACCACCTGCCCACAGAGGAAAAGCTGTCTGTAAGGAGACACACACCAGTGCACTGATGACACTCACGTACACTCCCTAACATGAACCGTTGCGTCGTTTACACGTGGGGAAAATGTGGCAATTTCCCCCCGCGATATGGCTCCACTCCAGGTTCCTCGGTTTGAAATTAAATAAACATCATCGTGTTTAAATGTTGGCTTTTAGTACAACATACTGGGGAAACGCTTGCTCACATGAAGACCTGGGTGTCAAGTCTGACCTTTTGATTCAGCACTTGGGATTTTCTACTTAACTTTTACATGCTCCACACAAGTAAAAGGGCACAAATCTGCTCGGTAATAAAGAAGTGTGAATGGCTGCGGCGCAGGCCTGATGGAGCTTAATAAGAAAGAAACCATCTTCCTACTGATAGAATACAGCCTTCAAATATCAAAGACAAGGGTGTCACACCCGTACAGACAAGTTTAAAGGCAAGTGGGTAAAATGATAGCGGAATTAACCTTTAACGGTGACAATTGCAACTTTCACTTTGTTTTGATGTGAAGAACTTTGACAAAACTCTGAAAAAGTGAACAGGTGAAAAAAAACATATTTTAACCAAACTTGAACAACTGGACAAATTATTCTGAAAAGAATAGTGCATTTTTAACATTATGCCACTTTTCTTTTTTTTTTTCTCTTCTTTGATTTCTAATAACCACGTATAACATTTGGAAGTGAGAGCAAAAAACTTTCACCGCGTTTTTGGGCGTTAGTTGACACGACAATGTTGCTTGAAGTCACTGAAAAATCAACCGTAATTAAACTTTTTGAAAACGCTCTGTCTCCGTGTCCGTGTGAATGCAGGAAAACACAACTTTTTCTGAAACGTTGCTACTACACGAGTACCACGACTGTAGTAAATACCTCTTCTGGGCACGCATGAGCAGATGGAAGGCAACAACAATGGCGGCTTCTAGGTTTATCATGACTTACGAAAACGACCAACAGCGCCAACTCTTTACCTGGCATGTGTAACTACATCATTTTTAGAATTCCAGTTTAAAGGAGCATTGTTTTCAAAACGTTGCTGTTGACAGGCAAAACTTTTCTGAAACAAAAACGCAAAAATGACGTGTTTTTACTTGACCTGACGTATAAACCCACCGTCGGCCTGCAACTCTCGTACTTACAGGATCATCAAAATAGCGAACGAGAGCAGAACTCCAAGCTTTCAGTTGGTTAGTGAGGCTGTTTTAAAACCATTATAAACTCTTAACTCATAATCTGCAATGTTGTGAAGTCTGCTGTATTTCCCTACAGTGACAGAATGTATTTTTTTCTGTAAAATACAGCAAAAGATCCTGCAATCACATCTGCCTTTTTTTTTTTTCTTCTTCTTTTTTGCACCTATACTTACTCTTTGAGTTTTGTTGGAGCAGAAAATGCACCGAGTGCTTTTTTCGGCGGCCCAAATCTGCAGAAAGATCTGATTTCCCGTCATCCCATGGGATGGATTTAACCCTCTAGTGGCCGTACATTTGAAACTACCGATCAAAGGTGATGACTTTATTTAAAGGGAAAATCATGGCTTTAGTGTGAGGAAGCATGAGCCACGAATAAAGCCATATGGCAGCCGTAGCAGTTAATTTAGCCTGCTCACATAGAGGAAATTGTTATGGAAATGTCAAACATGTACGATGCGAATATTGCTGAGGCTTTGACCTCATCACTCGCCACAAGGAAAAACTGAGCTTCGCTCGGCGGGGAGCGAGGAGTTAGTGTTGGTGTGTGCAAGCATGCAGCAAAGGAATCAGCAGAGCACTGACGCCTTAAGTACTTGCACGTGATTTAAAAGGGTTGGTGGATATGTGTTGCTGTCAGTGGAGTGTGTGCTGCGAATGTAGCCATTTGTCCACGTTGGGCTGCTTCAACTGCCGTGCAGGATTAACCTATTTTTTTTTTTTCCAAAGAACATTTTCTTTTTTTAAATGTACACATGGAAACAGTGACTTAGCCTTGGGCTGATTTCGAAATGCTTTAGGCAAAGGAAACACAGCTATGAGCAAATTCACACAATCAATCAGTTCCATTTAAAATCATTTACAATATTCATTTGGGGAATCCTTTCAGTCTTGCATGTTTTTAATGCAGTTTGGAAACCAAAGCGTCCACGTTTGAGCTTTGATTTATATTAGATATTGCTTTTACTTAATAGTATTTCAGTATCTGGAGAGTCTTCGAGAATATCAATTCCAGAGAGCTCAACATGTTTAATATGTGTGTTTATCGCAGCATTAACATGTGCAATATGCATTTTGCAAAATGCGAATTCAAAATTACAGAATTTGAAATCCTGGAAGTAATGAATACATAATATATAATGTTATTTGTTTCACAGCAGTAATCACTTCATATATGGTGGTTCATATATGGTGGCCACAAGTCAGAAGCACAACAGCACAATAATCAAGGTAAAATGGTCACAAATGACAAACTTTTTTGCTTTGCAAACGTTGCTGGTGTGAACAACCGATGCATGTGTGACTGTAGGAAAAGAAAAACACAGTCCAGTCACATCTGGTGTCAAGGTCAAGAGAAAGAGCACTGTCATTTTAAACGACAAATCTTAAAAGATATTATCACCATCAACTTAGACTTTTTATTGCACGTGTTTATTTATATATAGTTACATATGGAATATTCAACATTATCGCATATCACATGTTCACATCATATAATACTTCATTTATTTTTCTGGAATTTCATTTTTCCACCACGGCGTGATGGAAACTGATCAGTCAAAACTGACACCAGCAGGTCGTCCTGTCACAATTTCATTTGTGTCAGTATTTCTCAGTGTTTGAATCACACTGTTGTGTCGCAGTGTGTCGTGAATTGTAGACCACACAGGGAAACACCAGATAACAACGTAGGCCTTCCATCTGGTTAACTGGCTGTTTAAATAACTGCACCACAAATTACAGCACTGACGTCTGTATTAAACATTTAGAGCCACTGGAGAACACTAACATAAAGGCCGCTATAAGTGCAACCGAATGCAGACATTTGCATAATTTCCTTCAAGTTATTAAATGTGTTTTTGTGAACTAAAAATTTTAAACTACATTTATTTAAAAAAAAAAATCCGCAACATTTCTATCGCTTCAAATTGGGAAAACAAAGTCTCCAAATTGGAACAGCTAGTCTCACCCTCGTTCAATAGTCTAAAGCATACCATATAAGGTCGAAGAACAAATACATTTTGGCATCAATGTTTCCAATTTGGTGTTGGATTTAGTCTCTGTATTACTTATAGAGCCAAAAACATAGGTTTGAGGTTCTCTGGTCATTTAACATTTTTGTCTTTCTCTCTGTGTTTACAATGTGAAGTACTGGCAACTTGTCCAAAGTTTAATCTGCCTCCAGTATAGAAGAAGAATGGAAAGAAAGATTGAGCTCTCTACACATACAATAGCTGTACGTACTGAATACAGTGTACTCAGTCAGGATGGATGAGCACAGTTTATAATTACCTTTTTAATTTTTGAAATCTTCCCCCAAAAACATTGTCTCTTTCAAAGGTTATTTGAAATCATTAATCACAATCCTCAACAACTATGTTGGATTTTAAATGCCACTGAAATATGAGACACCGGTGCCTCTTACAGGAGCTTTGGATATTAGCACTTTGCTTCCTGACACAGTTTGAACATAATCTTTAACTTTCTGAAGCCTTGAGCTACTCCAACGTAGAGTGGAAGGAGATCGTTCAAGGTCATTGTCATGGCGAGCTTCATTATCTTGACTGGGAATGACAGTGTCTCCAGGTAAACAATATCTAACCTGAGTGTGATTAGCCAGCACCACAAGCAGCTGTCTTCTTTTGCAGGTTAATTCCCAAATGCTATTATATGTTTGTTTGTTTCTTCCAGTGGGGCCGAAATGATACCTTACATGCTAATGCACTGTTTTAGCAAGATGACAGCCATTCATTTGCCACAAAACTATTTTAAAGCAGCTTGTTGCCAGTTGGGGGACTGCTTTCTGATGGTACTGTAGCTTCTATTAGTTGTAGACAGCTGCATGACTGACAGGAAGCCTTGGACATAAATAAAACACTGACAGGTACCAACTAGTCAAGGGGCGGATGTTTAATCATTTGACCTATTAATCATAGAGTAGTCACTGTGACATGCTGTTAGAAAATGCTTCCCGAAATTTGAAGCTTACATTCAAGACCAGGTCCACTGACTGTATATGAAAACTGGAGGGTGTCATGATCCATCACGGCATGAACCTCTGCACAGTAGAGCAGCAAGGCAGTGACTCCAAGGTGTCGCCCACGCATTACTGATCAAATCAAGATTGTCTTCTTCACTCAGAATCATGAAGGCAATTATAAAGTATTTAAGCTGCTCAGATAAGCATTTAATCACTTTAACAACAATCAGGGTAATATAAAACTCTGAAAAGTCAGAACCCACAGTGAGGTGCACTTTGATCACTGACATTTGCAGCTGTGCTTATGTCCTTTTCACTGTTTGAGGGTGGGGTGGTGGTGGTGGTAGTTTATTTGACCTTTAATAAAACCAACCATCAGGGTATAACCTATTTCTTTTGCCTATATTTTTTGGGTAGCTGTGACATTGTCCATATTTGTATGCAGTCTATGATCTGGCATGAATAAAAACAACCTTAATTAGAGTCAAGAGTTTAGAGCAATTTTCAGATCTCAGTGCCACAAAATACCCTCTGACTTTTCTCCACACAAAGACGAATGCACACTACACATCACAGATCCACACGGTCCTCTAATCCCCAGCAACTGTAATTGTCTCGATAGACATATTGTTGTGGATGCAATTATAAACAAACACACTGGCCCACGAAACAGTGAAATGTACACTTACCGGCACGCAGAAGTGACAGCTGCAGTCACAGTTCTGCCCCCACGCATGCCTGGATGCGAGCTCCGTTGGATCGTATCTGGGAACATCCATCATAAACAAGCAGTTGTCATTTGTCGGGGAGAACTTGCTTCTTCCTCGCTCCCTTTGTCTCTCCCGCTCGCTCTCTTCCTGTGTTGACCTCTATGTTGGGGCTGTTTCCATAAAGTAGAGCGGAGCGGAACGACAGATAAATCCTGAGTGATATCGCAGAACTACTGCCTGAGCAGAGGAGACGTCGAGATGATCTGATATTCGTATGCACAACATCCAACAGATAAATACTCTTTTATGAGGTAGAGCGAACATGCAGACATGGCGTGCCACTACAGGGTCTCGGGTGGGGAATACGTGGAGGGTGTGTTCATGGGGCTTGAAAACTACTAATGCAAGTTTAAGGTGATCCAAAACTTAATGGCAAGAAAAGTGTGGTTGAGGGAAGATTTGTGGGATGTGATCAATTTTCTTTTCACATTGCCCTTCACAACAAAGGACAGACTGTCCTCCAGATAGCGCTACAACAGCTTCCTGTCTTACTTATCTCAGGCCAAGTTCCGCTTTCGAGAGTGGAGCAATATTTCACTCTAATTCAGGTCAGTAACATGCATATATCTTGCATGTGACTCCCAGTCAGGCCGCTGTTTTATTAACTGGGGGAACTGAGGAACCGCATGAAATTGCACCTTTAAGATTCATCGTGCGAACAGTATGTGAGGAGAAGAGACGCCTGTTTGGATACAATAACAAAGAGCATGAAACAAAAACAAATCAGTCTTTATGCTGACTTCATGCCTGAACTTCATGTTTCCGCCAGAACGAATTTCACTCGTCTTGGCTTGTGTTTTCAGTGAACTTACATCAGTTGACGCATTGATACACATTGGGTGGGGGCATAAAAGTTACTTCTTTTTTTCTTTCTTTTTTTTTCATAAAGAGGCTGTTGCAGTGGAGAACAACACAAAAGTGAGCAGAATCAATAAGTTATGAACTACCCGAGGCAAGGAAAACCAGAAGGAGTGGTGAGGATTTTTTAATTGAGGAAAAGGAATGACAGGCATAGTTTGTTTTTTTTTTTTTTTTTTTCAGTTATGACACACGAACGACCATGCAGTGAGGCGTGCAGGTGAAATGGTTTGGTAGAGATATCCTTTTCAAACAGGACAGCTGAGCAAAATGGTTGGTTGGAGATGTCTTTTTCCGGCAGCTCACTGGTGACTAGAGCAGAGTGAGAGTCGTCAGGTATAAAATTGTACAGGGGGAAGAGAGATTTCAATTTTTGTTGATATGCTGAAGAAGGAGCGGATCAAAATCTGTCCTGGGGTAAAGGGGAAATTGTAGTTGTCTCAAGGTGTGTTCACACTGTCACATTTGAACTGGTTGAAACGAACTCAACCACGATAGATACATTTACATGGTCTATTTGTGAAAGTGTCATTGATGCCATTTTACACGCTTGAAAAGCAGGTCTGTGTATGCTTGTAAACAAACGGATGCTGTTTGATTCAAGTCAGAAGGGAGTGCGATCAAAGCACTGGCCAGACGCACAACACTAGACATTCTGTACTCTTGCAGTTTATTGTAATTGATGCGCAAAACATGGAAATTCCTGCAGCTCTTTTGTCTCCTTGATACATTATATAAAGTGTTTGTGATCCACTGTGCAGGGTGTTGCATTTAGCTCAGCGCACAGCCTTGTTGTGGAAATATATACGTCACAACAGCCTTTGTTTTGTTTACATCATTTGCAAAACTGTCAGTGTGAGTGCAAAGGGAATAAGACCAGAATGCAAATTTTCACTTTCTTTAATTAATTTTTTTTTTTTTTTTTACTTTGGTCTGGACCAGGGAACCACACTACAAGGTCGACACTGTCTAAGACTGCAGAAACCATTGCACCCAGGAGGCTTTGTGGGAAAGCACTTTTGTCACCCGGCTGTCAAGCAAAGTATTTTGCCTACAAGTTTAGCTTCCCTCATTAATGCAGTTGATTAACTTCTTGGATGCAAAGAAAATCACCTATTTGAGGGGGGGAATTCACACTTCTGTCTATAATTAAATCAGCCTTGATGGTTGAACGCCATCAGCAGTTTGGTAAATCTAAATGGAAAATATAAATCGGTTATGAGCTTTAAATGCCAAATTCCTCCATCATTGCCGCACAGTGTAATAGACCCAGGCTTATAATCTGGTAGAAGTGTGTTTCCCTGGGATAAATTATCTTAAATGATGAATATTCATCCTAAAAGCTTATATTCTAAGCATAATTGCGAAGAGATGAAGTAATAAACAGTATAATTTCATGCTTTGATTTTTTTGGAAGGCAACAAATTATTGGACTTCACATGCAACTCAACGGGGATATTTGGGACTTTCCTCTCATCCGGCCGCTTGTGGCCACGGTTATCCAGTTATGTTGGTATTTCTTTTTTTTTGTTTAGTTTTTTTTTTTTTCTGGCACAAGAAACATAGCAAAGCTTATGAGTCAGCAAAGCAATCACTGTTTTTCAACGTGCCAGCAGTGGTCCGTCCCAGACTTTGTTTAACAGTGTTAATTTTCAAAATGGCACTGTTGTACAGTTGCAGCAATCGTTGGCAGGCTTGTCGGCTTTGGTTAAAGGATGCCTGATAGACCAGGAAGTGGGCGAACTGTCCATTCCAGTTTAAGATCCATTTTGTCTCAGGCTCATTCCAAATGCTGCGACTGGATCAGCAGCGGGTTACAGGTCGACTGCCAAGGCTTTCCCATCAGTGGCAAAGCCCCGCCAACCTTTGTGTGCCTTTGTGTTTTGTCATAATGCTGGATGTGACAAAGTGCATTTTGTGTGTGAGTTCAGATAATGTGTTTCCCTTTTTGTTTGCATGCTCCGTCTCCAGCGTGTGAGAGGCTGAGGTGGAAAAGGTACCACGTGTTCTTTCTTATGATGCTGGTGGTTTTGCAACCTTGCCTCAGAGCAAGAGCAGCCTGGTTTGAATCCAGTAATTTCTCTGTTAAATTTTCATGCTCTCCCTGTGTGTGGGTGCTAGGCTTTCATCCCGCTATCGAAAGACATGCTTGTTAATTGATCATAGGAATGAATGAGGGAGTGTGTTTGCACTGCGATGGACTGGTGACATGTCCAGTTTGCTGCTGCTGACTCAATATAAGCTGGGATCAGCTTCAGCCTCTACAACTGTAAGTGGGATAAACCAGTATAAAAGATGGATAGATGTTCTTTCTTATGGTGGATTGGTTATCATCTTAGCCTCGCAGTAAGATTATCATGCCTTGATTGTGGGTTTGAAACCTCTCTGTGTGTCTTTTGCATGTTTACCCTGTGTGAGGAAGTTCTCCAGGTGCTCCCACAATCCGAGAAATGCGTGTGAGGTTAGCTGTTGACTCTAGGTTGCTCGAAGATAAGCGTGTGTGTGCGTGTGATTGCCTGTCTCTTTAAGTTGAATCTGTGATTGATTGGCTACCTGTCCAGGTGTACCCTGCCTTCTGTTCATTATCAGCTAAGGATTTGCTCTGCGTCCCGGTGACCCTCTCTGGGGAAAAAGCTGGGGCAGAAGATGGATGAACGTTAACGGATTCTTCTCTCAGTCAATAACCATTTTGACTCCTCTTGAATTCTTTACACACTCGTGTTTACACAGACTCGAAACTTAAGTTTAACTTTGCTTTCTGAAACACATTAAATGATTTGTTTGGCCACTGAGGGAGATAAGAGGGAGTGCACAACGCAAACTCGTAATCAAATGTGCTACAATCACTTTACTGTTCGCACATTGATGAGACTCGTTAGCATTTATCTGGAGTTGGATTCTCTGGCCGCTTTAATGGAAGTCCAATATGCTCTCCACTTCTGTATGTCTGTTTCAGTCTCTGCCAAGTCCCGGGGAAAACACCTGAATATTTAGTTGCTCCACTATGCTCAGAAGCATTGTTGTCTGCTGCCGTTTGGTGCTGGGCAGGTAGCGTGTAGTGATTCAAATCAGGGCTTTGAAAAGAAAACAACAAAAAAAACAAAAAAAACAACAGCTGCGTTTCTTTTCTTCTTTTTTTTTTTTTTTTTCGAGGCAGGAAACGAGGTTGAATAAAGGAAAATTTGTGATAAAAAAGAGTGAAAAGATATGTAGAGCTGGGGGATATTTCAGACTTGAGTGATAATTCTCTGTGGGTTTGTCACCATCAGCGACACGTGTTGATCTGATGCGCGCTGATACAAAAAAAATAATGAGTGAAAGTTTAGACTTAACTTTATAACTTTGGTGCAAGTGTTTAAAGCCGAAGCCAAATAATATATTTCACGAAGGAAGAAAAGTATTTGCTTTTAATGATCCAATTCAGTGCTGTATTGCTATGTAATCAAAGCCTACAGGAAACAAACAACACCCCGCTTTATGTGAGCATGCCATAGGTCACATACTATAAGGAGTGCTGGTCAGTTGTAACTCTTCGCTGGCACTTAAAGGATGAGGTATTGATCGCAGCACACAGAACTTATTTTCCTGCTTTACGTAAATCAGTTTGTGATTGACGGCTCCTGAACCAGAATCAGCCCATCCCATCGACCGTTTTCATCAGCGTACTTTACCTTCTTTCACCAGCCTGCCAGTGGTTTCACCCCGTTTTCAAATTAGCATCAGCTGCTTCTCCAAGAGCATTTATTAACAGTGGACATTTTCCAAAAGCTAATAATATTGCTGGTTTTCTCTCTATATCATGTCCGGGATTGCACCAGCCTAAGTGATTAGTTTTTGCTGGGGAAGGAATCGCTCGGAGGTAGATTGTGGTGGGGGAGTGCAGGAGGTCCTCGAGAGGAAAGCATTCGGTCCTCTAGCTATTTAATTATGAGCGTGGCAGACCCCTGGGTCCATGGCTTCATTCTCCCACTACGGTGGCTCACTAACAAACTCCACTGAGTGCCTTTGATTGATCTGAAGCCATTTGAGGTGGCCATGAAAAGACAAAGGCAGTGACAGAAGGAGGGAAGGGGGTTGCAGAGGGAGG
>OMNM01008988.1:40571-58667 GCA_900302745.1 Parablennius parvicornis | reverse complement strand
ACTCAATCACACATACCAATGTATTCTGACAAGAAGTAGCACAGGAACAGAGTTTTTGGGGAGGAGGAGGAGGAGGAGGGACCAGCAGGCTGCTTGTAACTATACTTTTTGTTATTCTAATGTGCTTTTGTATGATTTTAACTTGTGCAAATAAAACTTTAAACTCTGAACCAGCAGATTTAGGAGGCTTAAGAACAGTGTTCATGGGAGATTAAATTACTGTAAGTGTCCGCATTTGTAAGCGTGCGTGCACAGGAAAGCAACTTTGCGGAGAGTGTTTGAGAAAGATTTTATGATTTTCAGCCTGAAAACATTGTGATGTCGAATATATCATTTTTTCATCTAATAGTGAATTTCTGTCCTCATTACTGAGCAACATTGGTCAATAATAGAATAATAACATTGATATTCAGGGTACAATGTTTTTCCGAGTTTTTTTTTTTTTGGATCAATTCTGTATCCAACAGAAGTACATGAGTAACTTTGCAGGTGTTTCCCATACATCAAATGCTCACCACTAATAAAAAAAATCTCATAAAGTATCGCATCATAAGACATGGGCACATATTAGATTGGTTTTGATTCCAAAACACTAACAATGGTGTCAGTGTCCAAATATTTATGAACCTAAACAGCATCCAGTTTCACTCTGGCGTTCTTTTCACGGGCTCTTACCCATGGCCTGCTTGCCCATAGCACACTGGTAGGTGTTCCTGGGCGACTGGTTGTGGTGGGGGTAGGGAATGAGACCGGCACACACTCCGAGCAGTGTGAAGGGCTCAATCTCCAAGTGTGTTGTGTCTCTGGAGAATATAGAATCAAAAGAAAATAGAAGAAAAGGAGGTTTATGATTGACACAACCTGGGCCGATCTCATCACATTTTTTTAAAAGCCTGTTGCATTGCACACTACTCACTTGTTAATCATGTGTTCATAGAGGGCGATCTGACAGTCGTTTTCCTCGTTGACGTCCAGATACTCCACCAGGCCTTCGTGCAGGAAATCCTCAAATGTTCTGGAGTCAAGAAAAAGTGATCAGACGGACAAAGACATGGTAAAACACTGGAAAACTCCCTTGCTATCGCTGATTTAAAAGAGAGGATGTGTCGTGTGTGAAAAATGCCACTCATGAAAACGATGAAAATGAAATTCCATTTTCATAAAAGAAGAGAACAAATATCACCTGTAGCCTTGAGAAAGATCTTCTATATGCTTGTTCTTCACCATCGGCACTCCTTTCTTCACGATTATGTATGGCCTGCAGGGAAAAGGAAAAACACGGAGCAAATGGGAGTTTAGTCATTGAGCTTTACTCAGATTAAATAATTTACAGAGCTTTGTTGGTACACAGGGAAGTGTTGAAGTCAAATAATTGAGATAATTAAATTACAGAGGCTCATCTCTTTTTTTCCAATTATCAAAACAAGGCGGCATGCTGGAAAAAAATGTTTTACATAAACTAAATTATGTGAATCAGAACAGTGAACGTAAAACAAACGGAGTTATGTAGCTGATTAATGAACACATTGTGGTCTATGAAATCCATGTAACTGTAGTAAAATGAAGCTCTTCACCACTTTCACCATTATATCTTAAAGTGATCTTAAAGTCAGCTCACCTGAACCCTGTTCTAAGAGTGCAAATCATTTTTTTCAAAAATATATATAATTGTCACAACTCATATCTGAGCATGTTCAATATTTTTCAGCATCCCAACCTGCAGAGTCGTCCTCCGTCAGAAGAGATGTAGACACAGCGGTCAGTCAGGTTGGTGGAAATGGACACAAACTCGTTGATGAAGCCCGCCCTGCGCATGAGTCTGAAGGTGCTGACTAGTTTCGGGTGGTCGCGAATGACCCCCAGAATGTTACCTATTGAACAGATGAACAAGAGTGACAAAGCTTGTTTTAAAAGTAGAATAGAAATTACAACAGTTATTTATCAAACATGTACTGATTTTCAACAATGCACAACACAGGGGCTTTTTCTCGTTGAGTGAACAATAATCAGAGAGAAGACGAGGCTCAAACAGGCTGTACTGAATCATTTAAGCCGACGTGAACCGACTATCGACGACAACCTGAAGAAGTACAGAGGCCATCAGACAGAGAGAAACAGACAATCACAAATTCAAAACCATTCAGGGTTTAGTTCCATTTAATGCCAGTTAACCTCAGACACATGCTTTTTGGATTGTGAGATGAAACTCGAGGATTTGAAGGAAATCCACACATGCACAAGATAAACCGTGAAAACTCCACTCTCAAGTCCAAATCTGAACCGGGAATGTTTTCACTGAAGTGAGGAGGGACAACATAACAGAAAAGAGGACAGACCAACCGAATTTACTGAGTGCGACAATATATGGCCGCTATAAAATATTACTGGAATATATCTCTACGGAATTACCTGACTATTTTAATACCGCCTCTATATATCTCTTATCAATATCTAGAAGCAATTTCTTGGATGTTTATATCATCTGGAGCAGGCATTTAAAGCAGTCATTCAGCATTATTTTAAGATGATAAGATATTTAATTTACTTTCCTTATTGAATCATTGAATGATTGTGTTAGATTTGGTTTGGAATTTGAATTTATTTTTTTCTTAAATCATGCATCACAATTTAAATCCTGCACATTGTGAAGTAGTGGTCAGCACTAACATGCTGTAGGAGATGGATAAATGGATAAGAATATTATGTTATAAGGTGGTGTAGTAGATTAGTGGTGTTCACTGTTGTTATAACAAAAAACCAAAACAGTTCTGTATAAGACGAGTTTGCATGTTCTCCCGCTTGTATTCTGTGGGCACTTCAGGTTTATCCGACAACCAGAAAAATGCATGTTTGGTTGGTTGAAAAGGCTAATATTTAGTGACAATGTGTTTGTGGCTCTGAGGTACCAGTGTTTTTTTTTTCATTTTTTTTTCATGTTTTTGTTGTTTAAAAGGATCAAATTAAATACAAAAATAAAATTGTCCCTCACTGCTTCCCAGAAATCCAGAAAGATTTGGTGCGAGTTAAGAAACAGCATCAAAGATTTCAGGAAAAAAAAAACAAACAAACAAATTCATCATTTCGAGTATAAAACCTCACTTTCGCAAAAATTTAATGGTGAACAAACGTGTGAAACAGGCAGTTTGGGTACACAGCAGTGTACTGTGAACCTCGTCGGCGGGAGAAAGCAGAGCTCAAACTGCCTGCAGGGGTTTGTTCATATCAAGTCTGACAGACAAATGAGTGGAGAACAGAGGAGACACTGTGCTCTGCCTCTGTGTGAGGGCACATTCGCACTGAACACACTCTGAAGGGCTTTGACACCTGCTGCTACCAACTAATTAAATGGTATGGCAGCTAATATAATTTGACAGTTATCAGTGGCAAGACAAACATATATAGTAATTAAGGGGCCAAGTTTAGACTCAAGAATAATACCTACTGCTGCCATGAAATTAATGACTTATCAGCCTCGCCGCAAAATACAAAATTACTTTCTGTAAACTAAACAGAATATTTTTCCCTTCATGTTCATAAGCAATGCATTCAAAAACAGAGGGGGGGGATTAAACTTCCTTTTCAAGTGATCTGAAGCAACCACATCCAGCGTTTATTCCCTCTGTGGTTCGTCTGTTAATTTTGCTGAGTTTTTACCGTTTAGGAAGACGAGGAAGACGCTCGGGTAGGAGAGCTCCTCGCCACACAGCAGGTTCACGTCCTCCACGCCCAGGTTGAAGGCCAGTTTGATGATGGGGCCGTCCTCCATGTCGGTGGTGATGTGCGTCATCAAAGCCAAGTTCTTCACCAGACCGCAGGCCTGCAAGCACACGCATTTAATCCGCAAGTTGAAACACGCAAATCTTTGAGAAAACTACACCGAGATCAGAGAATGTTCAATGGACATTAAAGGAAGTGGGTTTTGTTCATTTAGCTGGAGGGATGAATGTGTGTCTCTCTGTGCTCAGGATGCAAAGACGATTTTGAAAAGCTGCAGCTCCACGTTGTAGTACCCCATATAGAAATAAACTGCTTTTACACTCGCAAGAAAGCCAGAAGTGTTTACTTGTAATATTTTCCAAAACAATCTCTATGCCTTAAAATGTCAGAAATCCTTATTTTCTACAACTAATTTGACAGTTCCTTTTTTATTTGTTTTTTAAGACACATTAGATTTTTTTTTCTGATATTGGACAGTTTTGCATTAATAAGTTATAATTTTTTATCACACTGGGTACCAATTTAATAACGATATCAGAGCCACTAGTTCTTCATCACTGACACATACAGCATGGATTTTGAAATCGAGTTCAAACGTAGGTGTGGCGGCTGCAGGCCACTCACCTCCCCCTCGGGCGTGTCGGAGGGACACAGCATGCCCCACTGTGACGGCTGCAGAGAGCGCGGCCCGCTGACTTTCCTGGTCTTCTCAAACTGGGAGGAGATCCTGGTCATCATGCCCAGCGCCGAGATGAAGGAGAGACGAGACAGAACCTGGGTGACGCCCTGACGGTCCATCTTGAACCTCTTAAGAGACCAGTTACCCTGACAGCAAACACAGTGAGAGGTTTCACCAACACTAAAGTCATAATACAATATAGATCAGGCACTGTGTTTTAACTTCATTTGGTGAGGAACTTTGCAAAATAATATTTGTTTGCTTCTCAACTGACAAAACCAACAATAACAAATCTAAACAAGATGAATTGGCAAGAGATTGACTTTTATGCAGTTTATGACTTTATTACTAATCTAAACAAATTAGAACTGCGCTTCAATTAAGAGAAATAATGGCTTTAAATATTATAATACTGCTTTCTTCTTTAAATTTGTGAGAGTATCCCCGTAATTATTGAAGTAAGTATTTCCACTGAACATTTTATTGTTCAAGATAGTAATGACAGTTTACTACACTTATATTTAGAAAGTTTAATAATGTTGCTTCACGGTTACGTAGCAGTTAGCCCTCTGTGAGAGTACAACCAGTTGAGTCTGTGCCAAGGAGTCTTTTCATGTTTGCATGTTCTTCCTGTGCCTGCGTGTGTTTTTCCTACAGGAAATACATCTTAACAACTTCTATCTACCAGCAGAGCGCCACAACAGATACGATCTGGCCAACAGGCTTTATAACTCTTCCCTGTGAATTGCATTTTTGTCAAGCCATTCTTTATGAATATATTAATCTCTGTTAAGCCATGTATATATTAATATTACTTATTCCAATTGTAATCCTACATATCTAATAAAGTATTTTCTATTCTATTCTATCTCCGTCTATAAAGAATCAAACACTACAGATCAGATGTTTGTCGCCCGTCACATATGAAGCAGGCCTACTGGATCGTTACGTCCCTACATACAAGAGTTTTCATTATATCTGAGCTTTCCACACGAACTCACAGTGGATATGGCATTGACCATGCCGTTGGTAATCTGATCCTGCCTCATGTGTTTGACCACGTCAAACTGCGCTGCTCTCTGCTTGGGGATGATCTGGTCTGCGATTTTCTTCAGTTCGGAGTTAAACTTCTTGAACAGATCTTCAAACAGCAGCGACAGGAGCTAGAAAAGACCCGGAGGGACCGTTAGTCATGTCTCAATGTCTTTCACTGAGTCAAGTTCTCAAAAACTCAATGCTGGAAGCAAAGCGTTGGTTCAGAGGCAGAGTTGTCATTTTGTCTGCACACATAGTCTTAGACCTCCTGGAACGACACATCTTCATGACTCTAATAAACACTGAGGTGCGTTTACCGTCAGATTTAATAACCAGGTGTGCCAGCTTACGCATAAGCCCGACCTGGCCTCCAGCCTGGGTCCCTGTCCTCCTCCGTCAGGCCTGTGGGAGGAGGCAGCATCTCTCACAGCCCCCCACCCGACCTTTGCATTAGCATACATCAAAATAAACAGGCTGCGCTGCTTGAAATTAATAAAGAAATTAAGCTTCCGTTGCGCAGCCAGGCCAATTAGTTGAATGTCAGGGAACCATAATTGGAGAGTGAGGAGATTGCCGGCGTTGTTAGTGTGTAAGCCCCCTATTGAAAGAGGGCTCTGTGCCCCCTCCTCCTCCCATCTCCCACTCCTTATACAGAGCAGGTTGGGGGGGGGGAATTAAAGGCCTTAAGACAGCAGTAATTACATTATCAGAGCCGGGCCTGCGGATTAGCTCAATCGCTCCAGTCAAGGCACCATTTCTATTGTCACGGTGCTGAAAAATCCCCATGCTTCCACAGCCTCGGGATTTTGGTGCCACTGCATATCTCTCTCCTGACAAAGCCAAGCTGAAATACAGGGAGGAGGGGGTGGAGCGTAGGGGGTGAAAACAAAACACAGAAAAACAAAGCAGAGGGAAAATAATGAGAGTCTTATTAAAAAAAAAAAAAAAAAAGAAAAAAAGGTGGAAGGAACAAAGATGCAGGTGAGAGATCAGGCCCGGCGCTGCGACTGCAGCACTGTGATCCATTCGCACTGAGACATGCCAGCCTTATTCGTGGACGCGTTATTAATAAGAATTTATAAAAGCATTTTGCTTTCTAGTGGCTCCGCGAGTAAAGAAAATGCAGTAAACACCTTTGTGGTGGAAAATATGAATGAAATGAATATAACATGGAGTTTTTAACAGCCTATTCACGCCCAACACAGAGGCCTCATGTCTTTGTCTTGAATATAAAACAAAACTAATAATGAATTAGGGATTTTATACCAAAGTATTAAAAGGAGGAAAAGTGTGTTGACGTTTACCTGTCCGGCCAACTCAAGACGTTTGTTGCCGTAGTAATCTCTGTCGTCCACCTTGTTGTCGCCCTGAGCAAGAATCACCCTCCGGACCATCACAGCCAGGTAGATGCACTTTGCCCGAAAGTTAAACTCTTTGACCTGAAGACAAAACATCAACATGAATCAGCTGGGAACAATTCAACGAGAAGAACCAGACAAAAATGTCAGTCTGGGTACATACTGGCACGTGTGTCAGGATGAGGGATGCCAACAGCTCTCTGGCCTCCTCCATCTTTGTCTTTTTCGGGCCGCCCCACATTCGCTGTCTGCGCACTTTATTCCCGAGATACCGGAGAGCCTGAAACACACAGCAGGGGAGGTCAGAGGGTGGTTCTGAAGTCTGAACCCTTTTGTGGGTTAGAAATTTGGTTTAAAGTTAGAACCATATAGTTTTATTGACTTATACATAATTTTACGTATATTCTGCTAGAAGGGTGTTCAGTATTGACTTCATGTCGTTCACAATTATATAATTTCATGTAATTATAAATTGGGGATAAATAATTTTTGTTGTCCCCATGAAATGGAAGGGTCCAGAACCTCCCTGTTTCCTCTTTGATTGGTTGTATTTAACTGAATTGGTGATTGAAAAAAAAAAAAAAAAACAGAAACACTTTGATGGATCCACTTCAAACTAAGCTCTAAAGTAAAAACTGACTTCAATAGAACATGTCAATGATTCTGATAATCTGCCTTTATATGACACATGAAGTTAGAAAAATGGTAAATAATACAAAGCAAGTGAGTTATGTTTGTGCAAATGAGGATCGTATGCCAGAGGCTGATCAGGAGAACTGGATCTTGTACATTTATAGAGTTATGATGTCGAAAATTAACCACACGGGCATTTCAACTTCTGAGTTGTGAGCATTTGTCAGATGACAAGAAACGGTTCACGATTTCTCCATGACAGTTTCCCCATGAAAATCTCTGCAGATGAATAACTTTTATTAACCAACACCCAAATAAAATGCTGATTATAAAGCTAATAATATCTATCGGCACAAAAAGTACTTGTTTTTTAGTAGCCTGTAAACTTTGTATGCTATGCTAATGAAGTCAATATTGATATAGTTGGATTATCACAGAGGACCATTACAACACAGGATTTACCACATGGATGCAAAAATGTCTTGAAGTTCAGTGTGGTCCAATTTGCTTATCTGAGTTCCTGAAAATTTCCCACTTCACAGAATGAAAGTTCCTAGTTTGACACAGTTCAGATGTATTGTTTTCCAACTTCTCAGCGACACATAAGGGCACCGTCAGACACCTGCAACCTCATCAAGTTTCTGACACATACATAAACAAACTTCCTTTGGTACAACAATTATAGCACCATAAGAATATCTGTTCTGGTTGACACTGACAAATGCAATCCGTCACTCAACAAGCTGCATTCAAAGACGTTGGGACATTTGGACACTGATGTGAAAAATAAACAGCACATGTCAATTTTCCAGCTAAAGAGCAGAGTCGGCCTCATGGTAGGTCAAGTGAATCGCAAAAGGGCATAAAGCACACATTACAATGCCCGCACGCACACCCACACACCTGAGTCAGTGTTCAGCTGAAGCCGGCTACACAACCACAGGGGAGGTCAAAGGTTAATGAGGCTGAGCACTTTCTGCAGGACCACCCAGCCAGCCCTCCACGGAGTGAAATATATTAAAATACATACACAGAGAAGAAATCTAAAGATCTACTTTGGAGGGAAAATTAATGTGTTGCTTTCCTTTTAATCATCTAAAGATTTGATGAAATGAGCCATCTTTAGTTTTTTGGTCTTAAAACGCACGCTACTGAAGAAAAATGACAGATTTGCTTCGGACAGATTACTGATAACAATGTTTCTTAAGCCTTATCTGCCTTTAATTATATAGATTTAGGCCTCATTGTGCACAATACAATGACCCGATGAATACCATGAAAAGACATGACGGAGGCTGGCAGACAGGGGGACATGAGAGCTGCAGCGGCCAGTTGCTAGGAAGCAAATATGGCCTCATCAATGCATCAGCGGTTCCTCTAACAACATAATCTTTATGAAAAACAAATTGGTCGATTGCATTCATCTGTAGATGTCAAAGAAAAAAACACGTGGGCCTGGCCTCCTGAATAACTCATGAAAAGCATTACTTAACTGGCTGGTAAGACAAAACCTTCGTCATCTGATCAGAGAGACACAAAGAAAATACCTTCTGTCATCAGACTGCAGCCAGATGACGTTAATGGGCACATTAGCGCCAAAGGAAGATTGGATACATTGTTCTTTATGGACCCCTGGATCAATATTATCATGTTGTACAAACAATTTATACGAACCAACAGAGGCTTAAAAACCAAAAACATAGAAGTATTGAATATTTCTGTTACACAAAGCAGCTGTTTGAGCATTTTATGTGATTACATTTGACATTAGTCACTATGAAATGTGCATTTGTTAAATGACTGTAAATACTTCTCAGTAATAAATCTTACACGGTTAGAAAATCTGTTTCTTTCCCTTTCAAACAGAGCCACATTAGTATGTTAATACATTTGTGAGATGCGCAGCAGAGCTCAGAGAGAGATTATTGTTGATTTCATGCATAACAGACCTTAAAAGACAAACAAAGCTTTAAAAAGAGCAGGCGAGAGAAGACCTGACTGCAGGGACAAGAACTTGAGTCCCTGTCTGGTCAGAGCCTGGTCGACTTAATTTTAACTTCAGGGAGAATAAACAGAACAACATCACAAGTCTTAATTTCACATTTACTGTGCAGACATAAAGAGTTATTTTAAAGTCACAGTCTCTGAGCAAAAATCACATTTAAGTGGCCCGGTAACATTTTGTTTTGTTATTTGGTTTTGGGATCTTTCCACCAAACAGAAACTCCAAACTAGTCTGGAGTTAAGCAAGAATTTGGCCCAACAAAATAATTCTCAAACATTTAGTGTCAAAAACTACCAGAAAGGAGAGGAATAGAGCTTTGTGCCCATATATGGCTCATTGTGGTGGATATCCTTTACAATCTCGGTTTTTAATGTGCACTTTGAAAAAACACAGCTTAATGTTATGTGATGATGAATTATTGAAAGTGGAAATGATCCCCGCACATGTTTTGACCATTAATCAGCCATACAATCTCAATAATTTCTCGCAAACTGAATATAATTACAGTCATAACAGGGTTAAGTGAGGGCGGTGCGGTGCCGCAGTGGTAATGCCCGACCCCCTCACAACTTACCTCATGTGATTGAGGTAAGTTTCAGTCTTAAGTTAGCCAATTATATCACAGCTGGAGTAATCAACTACGTGACACGAGTTAAGATATGTTGTTAAAATATAGCACCTATTAATAGTATAGTTGTTATTTAACCGTTTTCTCACTCAGCCGGGCATCCTGACACAGGTGAGATGACCTGTGTGACCCCCTCCGGACAGGAGTGATGACTTATAACAGTTGATCTCTCATCTATGTCGGGGGATATGGAACACTAGAGCACCTGAGTCTGAGTGAAGATCTGTGCCTTCTGGCACTCCTCCAGGCTCGGAGCGAAGCTGGCCATGACGTGCTCCTCCGTGCCGATCATCTGCACGATCTCCTGGTCGCTCTCCACACCCATTCCCTGACAGGACGACATGCAAAGAGGGGCTGAAGTCATCGGATATAATATGTGAAATTGCAAAAGGAAATTGTCTACTCCATTCATAGAAATAATATGAATTGGGAATTCATAGAATTAAATAAAAATGTCACTTAATAACATGTACAGAACCTGAACATTTGCAGCTATTCAGAGTTTAAAGGAGGCGGCATAAGGAGAGTGTATTTAGCTGAGCGAGAGGTGAACTGGGAGTCATTAGGTTGTCTGACATTTGCTTATGGAAATGTGAGGCTGTGGGAACTGATCTGCGCGTCCCCGAAAGGACCCGGGGTCGTCTCTGCAGACGTTGCCAAACACAGTCCGAGCCGACTGGAAGGAGTCACACAGGATTTATACAAGAGCACGGCAAACACAGCGGGCGTGCAAAGTGTGTCAAATGGTGGATAATGACACTTCACACTCACAAGGTAACATGTTTGAGGAGGTTCGGTCCTCAGAGGGGAAAGAAGTTCATCATACCGGCTGTCAACTGACATTTTCATTGCAGGCAAATAGCAGCTAAAGTGCAATCTGATGAAACTAAAACCCGAAAAGCGGCACCACAGCCACTATTTAAATATGTGTGTATTTATGCTTTTCATTTAATGTTAAAAACCGAAACAAATGTAAGTTCAAATATAAAACATTCCTGAATCAAATTAAATCTCATGAGCAACATCAAAAATAAACAGTAATCCGGTGTTGTAGCACCACCTGCTGGACACTGCTGGAGTATTTCATCATCGTACCTTGAAGATGATGGCGATGGGTGCGTCCTCCGACAAAGTGTTGTGTCTCAGGTAGAATCGGCCTTGTTTAACAATCATATTAGTTCTGCTTTTCTTCTCATGAGTGGAGCTGGAATCAAAATAAGAGAGAGAGAGAGATGGAGCGTAGAGGATGAGCAAAACAAGAAGCACGAATGAAAAGACATCAAGTTTGTATTTTCTGGGCCTTCTCTGTGTTAATCAAAACTTATTTCAACTCACAGTTCATATTCACTAACTTACACCCAGTCTGTGCATCATATTAATGCTTGTAGTAAAAAAAAAAAAAAAACAGTAAAGGCAATTTTGATCATATACACTATTCACGCCAAATGGTTGCTCGAACAGCCTTGCACATACAGGTGAAGCTCAATTCTGTAGCTTTTTGCTTTTTTTTTTTTTTTTTTTACTGCAAAGTATAAGTTGATAATCAAATTTAGTTTAGTTGCTTTTTGGTAAAAGTATTTGAACTTAAAAAAGAAAAACTCAACAAAAGATACTTCTCATATTTCCTATTAATATCATGATTCATAGTAAAAGTATTTTTTATTTGTTTATTTGATGCTTAATAAAATTAATCTCAACAAATGATTGTCAACTGCACCAAGGAGGTTATGTTTTTGCCAGGGTTTGTCTGTTTGTTTGTCTGTTAGCAGGATTACGCAAAATCACCTGAAGGGATCTTCCAAAAAAAAAATTCAGAAGATGTGTCCTGACCCAACCTAGATTCCATTAAATTTTGAGAGTGATTCGGATAACCATCTGGATACAAAAAATATAGAAGATCCCGTTTTTCCCCTTTACTTATTGAGTCTTTTTCAAAAAATCACATCTCTCCGAGATTGTATCTGATTGACCTGAAAAAAATTCAGTGATCTGTAGGATGGTCATATCTAGTAGGGTGCAACATTTCATCCGGATCGGCTCCAACATAAGGTCAGGAAAAATTCTGGAATTTAACATTGGAAACTCCATTTACCAGTTTCAAAAATCATAACTCATAGAATGTCGTTTCGATTCTCTTGAAATTTGACATGTATATTTGGAGGATCATTGCCCTGAATTGTGCCAATTTTGTCTGGATCCGATCCAGATTAACGATATGGTGGCACTCTGAATTTTGTTTCATGTTTTTTTCAAAAGGGAAAATGTTCTCTTATATGTTGACAGTGACGTAAGTTTTGCATATGCGAGTTTTTTGTTATTTGGTGTTGGATCAAAATAAAAGAAAGGTGATTGCATAAAATTATTTATTATTTTTGGTGTAAATCACAAATGTGGGGTGAAACAAGGCGCTTGACGGAGGTCTGCGCTCTTGGAGTGCTTTTCGAGTTTTACTGTTATTTTTTTCCTTTACATTACTACAGCCCAAGTGAAATACCTAAATGTAGGATTGTAAAATGTCTCCTTTCAGCTACTATTTTTTTTTATTGTAGAAAGCCAAATTGTAATAACTATTCATTTAAGTTCAGTCAACCTAAGTTTTCCCCTTTTTATTTTCTGTGTAGAAATTGGAAAAACTATCAAAGCAAAAATATAAAAAGTAAAAGTCATTCTTAAATACTAAGATTTATAAGTTAGTTAGTTCAGATTCTCTTTGAGGTGTTTCATTAACAGTGTGATGACATGACAAGATGTCTGAACCCTGATGGAGGAACCTGGTGACTGAAGCTCCCACTGCACCCTTCCTGTCCTGCTCCACAATGATTCGATTCTTGGACAGCTGCTCCTGGATAAGGATTACTTTCTCCTGACCTTTCACAATGAAATAACCACCTGTGAAGAGAAAAAAAAAAAGACAGAGTGCTGAAAGATTAATATAATTATCCACAGTTCTGATGTCTCACCGTCATATTGAGATTGTTTGTTAGGACTTTAAAGACTGTAACACAATATCGTACCCGGATCCAGTGGACACTCATTAAGTTTGGAAAACTCCATGGGCGTCTTGCCTGTGAGGACGCAGTTGGAGCTCCGCAGCATGATTGGCATCCTGAAAAACAGGTAAAAGGATTAATAGAGGGTAACGTGAATAAAACGATACAGTTGTATAGAATTAAGAAGACAACACAGTTTGGAATATTCAAGTGTATCCCACAGTGGGCAAATTGAAATGAAGCAGCAGTGAATGGACTCAAGGAAATTATCTATTCACGAGCAAAATAGATCAAAAGATCTTTTTTTCCCCCCTTTCACCCGACTCTGAAGGAATTTTGCTTTTCAGGTTTGGAGTGAGAAGATCTGACATTCAGTCAGCTGTCACACTATAAGAGGGAAGCCAAGCGAAGATACCTTCCAATGGGCAGAGCATTTCGAATGATCCTCTGACTGCCTCGGGTGTACTCGATGTCCACAGTGATGGGCGCCGAGTAGGTCATGTCTCTGAGACGGCACTGTGGAAACAAACGATGACATGAAGTCCAGCAGCAAAGGAAGACACACACACGAGAACCCAGTGGAGACTCACACACACTATGGTACATATGTAAAAAAAAAAAAAAAGTTTTACATCACTACAAATACCCAAATATAAAATGTATCTGAAGACTGCTCACAAAGTCTTTAAACACATTGTGTATTTTTTAGCTTGCTCCAAACTTTTCCCCACACAAATATCTTAACTTTCTAAAACAAACGACAAGCAAGAAACTTTTGTGTAACTTTTAACGTAATTTTCTTGTTTTCTATGTAATTGCCAAACTTGTAGTGCATAAAGCTCGCAATACGTCGTCACCGATTTCATCACTTTCAGTCAACAACTCTCGATACCTCATGTGGAGACACAGGTCTGGATACGTTGAAGCTTTCTTCGACATCGGGCATGCCCACGTATATGTTAAGATACCTACAGAGAATGTTAGTTAAACTCAGTTCTATATCCAGAAGTCGTTATGTTTCTCATCAAAAATCTTTGTAATGGTTCCACTTACTTCAGGTACCACATTGGATCAGCGTCGCTGGTAATTTTCTCATTTGCTTTCATGATTTTCTTTATCTGAAATTAAAATAAAAAAATCCCAGGCATTAATACTGCAATAAACATAACACTGCAACAGTGAACAGACATGCACATACACTACCAGATGGACTTTTTGTGTGTGTGTGTCTGTGTGTGTGTTTTACCTCAACATTGATAAAATAATTGAAGGAGTCGATGTGCTGCTTCACCAAACCTTTAACCTGCAAAACAGAAAAAAGATTAAAATCCTGTGGGGCAAGCAAAAGTGCGAAACACTGGTAAACACAAGTTTGACTGATGTATCATCATCATCCTCGTTATTAATATTCAGACCCACTTTAAGGTCGCACTGAGATTTTTTGGGATATTTGAATTTTACACTGACGGTCGACAGTTTATGACAGTTTCACTGGCATTTTGTAAATGGCAAGAAGTGCCAAAATGTGCCACTAATTTCATTCAGTACTGAGATATGATATTACACGATCTGTCAAGAAATGTATTCAGTTTTTCTAGCTGCTTCCACCCAGTGTGAGATTCCACTCGAGCACTTTGTTGAACTGCAGATATAATATACAATGCAACAATATAATATGCAAAATGTCTCTAAACAATATTCTAACTTTTATAACCGGCATGAAAACAAAATCAACATGACAGCAAATAGAAACATGGCAAGTTGGATACGATGTAAAAGAGGGAAAGAGAGAATCTAAGAATATGGGCGCTTCATGACTAAATTTCATTGTTTACGCAAAAAAAAAAAAAAAAATGCCACCATCAAGAGCCTGCAGAATTGGAGGGATGCCAATTTATGCAAAGTCTGGCTCATCAGTTTGGAGACGATTTAGTGATGGTGCTCACGACTGATTAAACAGCTTCTCGTTTCCTTGTAGGCTTGAGCTTAAAACGCTCCATTGACAGAATCTAAAAAAATACTCCTGCAGCGCCCGTTAATAAAAAGTGTTTTTGGATGGGTATTTGTTAATCAACAACTTATTTTGAAAAAAAAAAATCACCTGAAACGCAGTACATGCTTGAATACTTTTGTCAAAAAATGCATTGATTTCTTCTGTGACTTGTGACTGAAGTATAAGAGGTTATCGCCAGACCCCACCTCTAGAATGCAGTATGTTCAAGGGGAAAGGCCATTTCTCAGACTTTTATTGATGCCGAGAATCTTTAGAAACCCCACACACATTCTATTATTAAGTGGGGTTTCAAAAAACACACAGCGTGAGACACCATCTTCATGGAATATCTTTTAATTTAATACGTGTAGAATACAAAGTCGATGTTACCTTCAGAAAGGCTGGCAATAATTTCCATTTTTCCTGTCGAAAACAAAACGCATTGTGAACACATCAGATGACCAGTTTGATATCAGAGTTACAGAAAGACACGTGCAGCTAAAATTAGACAGAGCTAAACAATATCTCCAAGCAAAACCTTATCTAATTATTTAATTTTTTTTCATAACTAAAATTAATTGATCTGGCGAGCTGATGCAATGTATGCTGTGTGTTCTGTCTTTCCGCGCTGAGCCACGTTAAGAGTCACTCGTGCTGTGAAACTTTTCGTGTTTTTCGTGTGAAGTCACCTCGACAGTGTTGACAGGAGCCGCCAGCTCCTGATGAGACAAGTCCCCAAACTCTGCTCCCAGCATCTCCATGGCTGGAGCTACTGTTAACCCGTAAACCCACGAAAACACACAAATATTCTCATCGGTGTTGACAAGCGGCGCCGGAAGTGAGTGCAGCGTGCGTCTGTCTGCGTCTCACTGTAACTCCTCCGGGCATCCGGACACGCACAAATGGTTCCGCCTCTAGAAGGATTTGAGGTGTTGTGATGTAATAGAATGAAATATAACAAAATAAAATAAAATATTTTATTATTATTATTATTATTATTAATTCATTTTCACAAAATAAGAATATACTATAGAATTACAAGAAATAAAACCTGACCTGGGAAACAAGCGTAACAGGTTTGTATGAATTACTATAATGTAACTAAAAATAAAAAGGGATCAAAGAACAACAAGTAGAGAAAACCATGCTATATCTATACTATTTGGACAAAAGATGATTAAATATTTAGCCTTAAAGCCTCTAATTTGTATACACAGTAAGTGTTGGGGTCCATAAAATTTGATTAAAAGTTGATGCTTGGAACAAAGAGGTAAATGAAAGTCTTTTGGTTTCCTGGCTGGGTCGGAGTAAATGTCTGATGATGAGGAAAAAGTTGCTAATGTTTATTATTAATGAATGCATACATACAAGTATATATGTTTGCTGAGTATTAATAGATAAATCTGGTAAAATTTTAAACCTTCTAAACAGAGGTGTCTTTTACTCTTGACCCGTGGAGTTAAATTATCCAATAAATGAAATTATCCTACTGCAATTAAACACATTAAGCAAAAACAAGGGCGTACATATAGAAATGTAATGCTTTCTGATGTCAACGTTCATGTTGTCAGGACAGGACTCAAACTTTGTTTTGATGTTCAAATATTACTCTAGGAGTAGATGTGTAGCATAGATTTAATAGCAACATCTGAATTTTATCATAAGTAGATGAGACCATTCAGGAAATGAATCAACTTCTAGATTGCACATCTTCAGTTCTCTGGTCCGTGAGGGGCCACAGACTCAACAATCTGAACACAGCTTAGGTCTAATCTTTAGTTATCTGCATTAAAAGAACTCAATCACTTGGTAATTGTCAGGTGGTTTTTTGGGTCCCGAAATACCAAGAAACAGCTCTTCTCACACCACCATGCAGCTCGGCATTTATCAATGTAACAGTCAAAAGGAACATTGAGTTGAACAGATGGTTTTATTTTAACATCCACACAACTGAAATCCTCACCACAATAGAAGAACAAGATATAAACGTGTTTTGGGTAAAATACTCGTTCCAAAAAACCTCTTTTATGCATTAAGGCTTGGAGGTTAAGATGGTCCTAACGAACATAGAGTCATCTGAGGCCTTTCCTACGTCAAACATCATCATTATACTGCGATTAAGACGAGCCTCACATTTATTTCATAAGTGAATTTTAGTGTGACTGAGGCACAACATGTCTGCTGTTGCTGCTCAGCAGTTTGGGGTACGCCGTCCCCAGAGAGCGTCCATGTCGGATGACCACGAGCTCCATCTGGCACTGGTCTATGTTGACCAGCACCGTGGTGCTCCTGTCCGTGTTCATGAGGAAGACGACGGTGAAGATGGCCATCTCAAACTCAGGGCTGGTCCCGATGAAGGCGCTGCCCACAGGCTTCACCAGACTGTGCCAGCTGAACTGCAGGTTCAGCACGTGGTCGTCGTGATCAGGCTGCAGAAAGAAACACGGGAATTACATTTTTTTTTGTTGTTGTTGTTGGAATCGGGAGATTAAAAACAAGTCGTCCTCTCACAGAAACCGTCACACTCACTATGTCGTTCCTCCCGGCCTTGTATCCTTTGTAGTCCAACAGGTTGTTTTTCTCTTGCAAGTAAAACTGGATCCAATTGTGAAATCCAACAATTTCATTTCCAGATTTTGTCTCTCCAACAAACACATGTTCAAATCCACTGGAGTCCAAGCTGTTCATGTTTTCAATTAGAAAAAAAAAAATCTTTATAATGCATAATGTCCAACAGAGCTTATCCAAATCACCTGCCTGCTTTATGTGCACACAATAAAAAAAGACCTTGCAACATCTCACCCGAGAGCTCTCTGCCTGTGGTAGAGGTGGAACCAGATCAAGTTGAGCTGATTCTTAAACAACCTCAAGTTGGCACTGGACTTTCTCTTACTCACCAGGTACTTGTGAGCCCGCTGCAGAGAAGGAAGACATGTTAATGACTTTCATAAAGACAAACTAAAGTGTGTCTCTCAGTTAAATTCATCAAATAATCCCAGAATGAGGACATTTCTGTTAGAGTAGCTTCCCTAACAATTATTATTATACCACAATTACA
>OMNM01008988.1:28777-40551 GCA_900302745.1 Parablennius parvicornis | reverse complement strand
CAATTGTACTTTTTTTTTTTTTTTTTTTTTTTTTTTTACATTTAACTATGAATGATTGGTAATCACATACTAAACCATGGGACTATCATTCAGAAGAAGTGTTCTAATATTTCTGTCCTCGTGTCAACCAGTCATCTGCTCCATTGAAACAAAACATGTCTTTCTTCCAACAAGCCCCGCTTGTCCACATTTTTCCAGTGATCCCTCTTTGGGGAGACAGCTGAGGCCAGAGCAGCATTCCACACAGCTGCACACAGATGTTTCAAATGTGCTTTCCAACTCTCTGTCAACCATGGAGTTATGTGATCGCTGCTGTATTGCAGGAAGAGGCAGAACTCCCCCTGGAGTTCAGCTGCAAACTCAAAACAGCAGAATGTGGGAAACAAAAGAATGTGGGGAGCACAAAACATGTTGCATTGGTTGGAAAGTATCACAAAGGAAGTCTTTTTACTCCGAGAACCATTCAGACTGCACATAACACAGAGTCCTGACATAGAAATATTAGGTGGATTGGTAGATATTGATTAGTAGCTACATGCACCAAATATACCTTCATGACTTCTGTCTGTAAGACAGCATCCAGGAAGAGGCTGATCTCTGTCAGCTCCTCTGTTGTGACCTGTTCAGTCATTCCTGTAGTCCGCTCATAGTTGTCCAACAGTGCCAGGAAGCCTGCAATCACATTGATTCATGAAAATGATCTGAGCGTTTGAGCACATGAGTGGACCTCTTTGTGTCAACCACAGACTCACGGGACACTGTGGTGATGTTCTTCAGCTTTTCCTCGTTTACGTTGGAGAACAGAGGCAGTGAGGCGTGATCCTGCACTACATGAGTACCCTGTGTTACATAACCCGCTCTCCCCTAAGAAGACAGTTAGAAAACACAATCAATGCTTTACCATTTCTAATAATTTAATGTCTGTCCTCGTGAAAGAACGTTTCCACACCTGAACAGAGAGTGTATAGTCTGTCCCAGGTGTCATACGGTTCACGTCCAGGGTCCACAGCTCATTGAAGAGATTGGACAGTTCCTGGTTTACAGCTAGTCTGTTATAGAGAGAGTCAAAGCAGTGGAAAATACAAACATTCCACCGACTCCCCCTGTCTCCTTACTACTCTCTGGAAGGACATTCAGAATCATTAGAAGTTGTTGTTCTTTTTTTTTTTACACATCAACTACTCCAAAAAACACCTGAACTTGAAATTTTATACACTAATTACTTTAATTGTGTTCTATTTATATTCTATGTTATATAGACAGTGAAGATGAGTGTTATGAAACTCTACCTTGATGCATCCAGACCAGTGAAAAACGCTGCAAGGAGCAGGAAACCAAGTCTGCAGATTAAAAGTTCACAACATTAGTACAATGAAGGGTTAACAGGAGATTTTGATCCTTTGTCTAACAATTAAAAAAAAAAAAAAAAAAACATTAGACAGTGTTGTAATGCAACTATGAAACTGAAGAAAAACATTAAATTCTCAGTTCATTCTGAATCCAAAAATAAGAAATACCCACCCTGCAGCCATGATAGCAGTTGAATATCTGCTCTCTCTTACAGCTCGGGCACCCACGGAGGATTTAGTTTAGTTATTGTTCCAGTCTCCACCCTGCACTTCAAATCCTGCAGAGGGCTGGGCGAGCCAACATCAACAAACTCTTTGACCACCAGAGGGCGCTTTGGTTCAGAAAACCCTTAGCCTCAATGACTTTTAACATGTCTTCACCCTTTTTGAAAATGTAGACTACATTCAGTAAGCAATTACACAAAAATAGAGATGTAACTAAGACACAAAGGATGGTGACTCAGGATGGGCACGTGTAGAAAGAAGATGAAAACTTTGGAGCTGGTTGAAGTGTTTTATGAATGGTTTGTAGAGTTCTGTCCAGTTCAGGTAAGCTGGAGCTGATTCTGTGAAGGCAGAGGGCAGACCGGCCAACACACTCATTCTCTCTCTCACACACACCAGCCTCAAATGGACGCACAAGAAGAACATGCAAACGCTACATAGAAAAGCCCAGATGTGTTTGAGCTCCATGGGAACAGAACATTGTGTTGACTGAAACATGAACATTACTACCCATTAATTTTCTGATTAATTCAGTGCATCCATAGTAAAGAAATATATGCTTCACGTTGATTTATTTTTTAATGTCTCTTGTGTTTATGCTTTGGTTGGTTTTACCATCATTATTTCATTTGCGGTAGTTGTTTCATGTTTGGAACATCTGTATTTTTCTAATATGTGATTCTGACTTATCCCAGTGGCTCCATCATTTCATCTGTAGGAGGAAATTCAATTTATTCAAGACAGTGCTCAAATGGTTTAAGTTACTTTATTGAGCTTAGTAACTGAATTGGTACAAAAAACAAAAAAAAAGAACCATCTATTTTTTCAGGTATGAACAAGGTGTTGCATTACAACATGGGTTTATGACACAGAACTGAATATGCTACTATATTTTTTCTGAATAACTGTGTGTCAGGCAATAGGTTCCCATTTCATATCATTGTATGGTAAAAACAAAACCCAAAACAAATTCGAGCTCTTACAGGAATGAGCTGGAGTTCCAACACCTACAATGATATTTATTAGGTTTTTCATTACGTATAAATATGTGAAAAGTCATAGGTACTACTAAAAATGGTCAAAACAGAGTAAAATAAGAGTGTTGTCTCTTTAATTAGCAGGGTTCAGTTGTGTAGAAAACATAGCAGCGGCTGGAATTATTAATTTATACTAACTTTAAAAAATATATCAAGAAATCCTCCACGTATTAATTCTGCCAAGTTTTCTATTTCTACCAAGAAGTCCACCTGGTTTCTTCCACCGTCTCCAGTCAGATTTATAACACATATATTAAATCTATATTGGCACTTTCTGGATGTCATTTATCTGCTGGTCACCACTTCTTTTCTGACATAAACAGAAAGGTGGAAGCATATACGAGAGTAAACTATCTCCAGAAACCAGCTGGTGAGCAAACAGTGGTGTTGTCCTAAATGTTTCCTCTGACATCAGGCGGCAGTGATGGGAGTTAAATCGTTTCCACTGGACTGGAGGAGTTCACGGCGCCGTTTCTCAAAAAACGGCTCTTCTTTGAACGCAACACTAAAGAGTGAAATGTGGGAACATTGTTGAGGATTGTTGGGACAAGTCTTTATGCAAGTGGAGAGGGTTGGCACAGAGTTTCATTCACAGCAGGACCAGGTCTGAAAGCCGACGCTCTCATGCGTTGAAGTCCTCGTCTGTTACGCTGGGGTTCGGTGAAGTCGAAATCTCTTTGAAGAACTCATCATCTTTTAGCATGCTCTGGTGCAAGGCATGAAAGAAAGAAACGGTCACTTTACTTTCGCTGGAAACAATGCTTCTAGTGTGCGGGTCAATGTTCACATTCCTACCGTCAGGTTCTGAATGCCTTCAGAGAAAGCTCCGATCTGTCTCACAGTTCCTTCAGAATCGTCCATCTGTGAAAAGGCGCGTTTCATATTACCATTAGAGGTTTAATTATTATTAGAGATTTCATCAAAGTCAACAAGACAACACAAATCATGTCTGACACACTTGATAGGAAAGAAGAAAGGCTTACCTGATCCAGTCTGTCGAGGTCATCTTCATAGATTTGAAGCTCAAAACCTTTCTGGAAGCTTCGTCCTTTTGGCATTTCCACATCCATGGGACACACGTACTCCTCATTCTCCTCCTGCTTTTTCTTCCTTCCAAAGTTACCGAAGGAGAGCTTCTTTGGCTGATTTGTTCCCGGAGAGAGATGAGAAAGAAAATGTACTGAAATCTTTCTGAATGGCTCAACACTGATACAAGTGCAGAAGTGCTACATGTCTTTTTAGGATACATATTGATTTCAGGCTCCGAGACATTGTCAAGTCAGCAACGTAAAGCTTTTTGTCAGTTCAATATATTAACCCCAAATTGAAAAATCCCTAAAGACAGAAAATGTTTTCTTGCATATTTGTAACTTTGGGAACCTGAAACCATTTCTTATGTTCTTGCAATTCTATTTCTAGTCCATTACTCTTCAAGAACTAGTGTATTACTTTGACTTTGGTGGTGGCAGTAAGCAAAGTGTAGTCTGGGTTCTCAAGACACTCCTGCTTGAGCTGCTGGGCCTCTGAGCCGATGAGCAGGTTGAAGTGTGTGGCGAGGTGCCGACGGAGCAGAGTTTTGTTCGGAGGGATGTTCAACAACAAGGCCATGGTCTCCACGTTAAACCGCGGCTCTAGAACCTGAGCAGGAAGTGAACAAGAAGCAGATGTTTTAGTTTGAGGAGCGACTCCCTCGTCAAGCCAAAACAGCCAAATGCTCTTACCATCAAGCCTCCGTGCACGCCACTGCCTCTCAGGTTGGGCGCATATTCAGCAAGATCCGCAGACCGCAGCCACTCCATCACCCTGTGGTTGGTCCACTGGGAAATCTCTGCAGGTGAAATATTGTTCTATGGACACAAAGCACAGAAAGATGATCAATGAGAGGATAATTTACACACAGCGGTGCAGCTGGTCTCGAAAGTGAACGCACCTCATCTGATGGCCTGCGTCGCAAACAGTTTGGCTCATAGTTGTTGAGTCGGAGGACCTGAATAGCTCTTTTGATGCTCAGGTGATGCAGGACACTCCCCACCTTCAGAGAAAGCAGGTCATCCTTTGGAACAAAGGAGAAACGTATAGTAACTGCTCACAGTGACCAACGTCGGGAAGAACTTCCCTTTAAATGATAATTGGATATTAAGAGTCAATCCGTGTTGCTGCAACAATGAGTCATTGTTAGAACAGACTCTCTACAGATGTTCGAGCCGCCACATTGCCAGAGGCGTCAGTGCCGTCACGGTTAACTGAGAGCGTGTGAGCAGGCCGTTTCAAGCGGCGCTCATCACACTTTTTATGCAGTAACTCTAACGTGAGATGGCAGTGGGTTCATCGGGACTCCCTGTCCGCAGGGTGTCTTCACAACACTTACCACTGTCATGTAGTGCAACATGCGACCGTCCACCCGCCCCTCATCAAACTGGGTTTTATACTGAGGCAGCCCGATGTCGTCCAGCCACCCTGAGAAGAAGGACAAAGGCACATATGACTACAGTAATTGTGACTTGGAAGTATATCTGATGATGGACATCAACAAAACAAAGGAAAAAAAAGAAAGTCTTGGGCTGACAGATGCTACTCACTGGTCACCCAGTTGTAGTCCAGCTTTCCCTTATTATCTTCCTCCTCTGAGCCGAGGGCCTGCAGAGCCAGCTGCAGCTTCTTTCTGTGCAGTGGATGTTTGATGCCCAGCTCCTGCACATGCACAAGAGAGCGGCACACGAGGTCCTTCAGGTAAACCAGATCAAGTTGCACACAGGAATACTCTGCATGTCTGCTAGCATTATTAAATTCTTTCTGCTTCATCTCACCCTCTCTAGGTCCTGTTGCGAGGCCTGTAGCAGCGTCTGACCAGAAGACACCCACACCCGAGCCATGTTGACATAGAGGCCGAGACCTTGCTGCTGCAGCCAGCTACAAACCTGATCCTTCGACCAACGAGCAAACGGAGCATCCACATCACTGAGAGCAAATGAAAAATAAAAAACAAGTCACGTGATTTAACGTTCATCTCTTCAATAGAAAAAAAAAAAACAACAGTCACTTATTGGAGTAAACTTTTAATGTCTGATCAGCTTCGACAAAGAGGATACTGTTTTCTTTATCTTTTGTTTATCGTGCTACCATGAACTACATCCTGACCGTCATTAGTTCCGCTCACTGCTCAGACTCACTTGTTGGCTCGTTGGAGATCACGAGACCATCCCAATCTGGGTCCTGCTGTGGCGCGCACTCCCCCACGCTTGAACTCGCCCTCTGGTAGATTATCATCCAAGTTGAATGTTGTAGACTGGCTCCTTTTTAGCCTAAAATGAAAGGCAGTCAGTGATAAACACTTAAGCACCATCATAGAAAAACTCCCTGCTGAACAAAAAAGAAAGAAGATATGGAAATATATAGATAAAGAATTATAGAGACAAATATTCCCATATCATTTTGTACTCACTTCCCAAAAAGTTTCTTTATTCCTTTGGATTTCTTCCTGCTCTCTGGAGTTGTGGGGAGTGTGTGTGTGCTGTCGCTGTTGGTCGACCTCTGCGGCATCCCGGCCAAATCCAGATGGTCGGTGCCCTGCCGCTCGGTTTCAGCTGTTCAAATAAAATGCCCACAGATCATCATCAACATCATGAGCGTCCGTGTGGGAGATGAGCACTAATCACCGGAGACGAGAGCCGCTGCAGAAAACACTGAGACAGACACATGACGACTCCGAGACCTCGACGGAGCGAGAGGTCATGGCAGTGGGCTTTGAAAGCAATGTGCTCGCTAGAATGCATGCAGCAGATATCTGACTCGACTGGAATTAAAAAAACAAACTGACCTGTTCCCTTGTTTTAGACTTTTAGTAAGATGCATTCAAAATCCAAACAGATGAAGAAATATCTTTATCCAATAACTGCAAGTTGTCAACACAGATTTCTCGTTTGTGGAAATGCTTCGATACAAATAAAAGAAAATTGAAGCGAACACATGCAGGGATTCAGGCAACACACTCAACGCAGCACAAGCAGCAATCGCAGACTAAATGTTGGACAGACAACATTTCTGGAATGAAGAGAGGTTATGAGGATATGACCGTAAAAAAAAAAAAAAAAAAAAAAATGGAGCTACTAAATCTACTAAGAAAAACAAGAGGTCAGCTGAATAGATGCGATTAGAGAAGACGTATAGGAAGGGCAGGGGGACAGGACGTCTTGGGTAGTTCTCTTTGCTTCTCTGGAGAACTACAGCAACGCCGTTTGTGGTCTATACTGTACCTAGCATAGGCGCACTCGCACTCCTGCTGCGGTCTTCATGTGTTACAAAGCACACGACACACGACAGGATCCAACAAAGAGAGAACAAGACAAGAGGGCAGAAATCATGATTGAAATAATAGCAAGACTCTGGAGGTGGACCTCAGACATACATGTGAAATGTACAGAGAAAAAGACACGAGACGAACAGCGCTCAGCAGCGTGGAATCACACTCCCAGAATTAAATGGGGACCACAGTCTTGTGTGGGCTGCAAATTATGGTGTCGGTCCGATATAGTGGAGTCTTTGGGTGTGGCTTGGGGAAAATGAAAACTTCCAAGGGTGAAAGTAAAATCCTTGGTAGAAAATCCAAGAAAATCTCAAGTCTTGTCAACAGTCTGCTTTAATGTCACAAAGTATTGGACATCAATTCAACTGTGTGCTCCGCTCTTACCCAGGTTGGGGGTGCCGGATGGCTTCTTGCCCCCCCGGATTTTGAAAAAGCCCTTCCCAAAGGATGAACGAGCCTTTCTTGAGCCAAAGCTCTCGTCCTCCGAGGCGGCAGGCAGGGTAGCAGAGGGACTCATGGGAGGCTTTTCACTGAGGTTACTGATCTCCTCACTGGCGCTCTGATAGAAACAAGCATTGCAGCATTTGTTTTTACACAGATTGTACATGGGCTAATGATGAAATGGGCTTCACTGAGAAGGAATGCAGGCTTATACTGATACAAAAAAATTATTACTTTTTCTTCTATTACCTTCTCATTATTGCTCCCATCCAGATGTGCGTGGTTCCCAGTCTTGGTACCGTCTTGGCTAATGAAATAAGTCAAAACAGTAAATACCATTTAATTACAGCAGTGCAACCGAAACATGAAAGCTGATCTATATCAGTCCAAACAATCAATAGACAAAATGATAAATCAAGGGCGGCGGTAGTTAGACAAAAGATTTGTCTGTTTCCCTCAAGGTGCAGCATGTTTTTGCAGGTGTGAATACTCAGAAGATAGCAACACATTATCTTACTATCATGACATATTTTACTAGTTTTATCATTACTAGGTCTGTACCTTAAATAATTAAAAAAAAAGTTTGAATCCTTGTTTAATACATAAATTAAGTCATAGAACATTAAAGAGCTTATCAGGCATCTGATTTTTTAGTATTGCGAGAACAAAATAGAATTTGGGAGAATCAAATTGAACTGATGTTTTTCACTTCTTTTTTTTAAAGCAACACAACCTTTGTGACATTATTAAGCAAAAGCAGTGTTTTGCTGAAATGTTTATTTGTGCAGAGAAAATCTTAGGTGCTTGTGTTGTTGTGCCACATGTTTGGCTTCGACATCTCATTGTTCTGTCTCGTGGATAGTTTCCTGTCACACTCTTGCAAAATGAATACAATGGAATCTTTTTTCACATCAGCATTGCTCACTTATAAGTGACTCTAAGACGTCTTGTGGCTATACAGGACTGAACAGTTATCAATAGAAATGTTGTGTACATCATCAACATTTCAGTTTATAGAGATAAAAATGCAATTATGTATAATATTCAGATTTTCAGTATGATTTTTTTCCGTCATTAAAAAAAAAAAAAAAACAACCCTAAAATGTACCAAAATGAGAAGTTCCTAGTGTGACTGTGATTCAGAGTCAATCAATATTTTACCTTTCATTATCTGCAGCTCCGGACTGTGATATTCGTTCTGGGTCAGAAGGACTTGGTGACGGAGAAGGCTCGTCAATCAGTCCGTTGAGACTCTCCAACTGATCAGAAGAGATCCGAACGAGAATGAAAAGCAGAAGGACTTAACACTTCATCTTAGATGCTCTATATGGATGTTGAGAAAGGTCTGGGCATGTTCTCTGAGAACTGACAGAAGATGTTATTTTATTAATTGGCTGTCAAGTCCTTTTAGACATGTAAAATTGGAGTGAGGTATTGGTGAGAGGGATTGTTTTACAGGGCCTTTTCAAGTTTAATGGGATGTGAAGTTGCTTGAGGGGGACAAAAGGGGAAGATCTAAAGTACAAACGAATCCCCCCCATCTTTTAATCATAAAATAATTATATCAAGGACAATGAAAACAAACACTGTTGTAAGCCTCTCATTTCATATTCTATTAATACTTCACTTAAGTTGGCTTAAAACATTTTGTAAGAAAAATGTAGTTTACTGTTCCAACGATCAATGATAGCTATACAAACCTCATCTGGGCTCTTTCTTTTTAGATGTTCAACCTCTGTAACGTCCTGCCTTTCCAACTCTGCCGTACTAGGAGACAGGAGTGCTGTGAATCCATCACTGGGACTCTCAACATTCTCATTTTCTTTGGTTTTCTCTGAAGATGACAACAAACGAGAAGTAAAAATGTTAAATATGGTATCCAAGAATAGAATTCATAGAATTTGTTACAGCAAGATTTTTTTTTTTTTAATTATGGTGCACAAAAAAGGCATTCATAAATACTGTAATTGAAAAACAAAGTGGAGAGAGAGAGTTGAGAACAACGTAAATAATATGGTCAAATTTTTTTGAGTTTGACCGACTTCAGAACCTCAATATTTGTGACGTAGGATTAATACTTCTTATGTACTAACCTTTCTTTCCCTTCACTGACATCACCATGTCTTGAACTTTCTTGTACCGCAGAAGTGACTGCTTCAGTTCCTCAATTTTACGATCCTACGAAGGAAAAAAGAGAAGTGAAATGCAAAACAAATCCTATTTTCAGACTGAATCAGAAATGTAATGTGAAGGGAATTCCAGGCAGTCGAATGTACCTTTTCATCATTCGCTGCCATCAGTGACTCAACTGCCTTTTTCATTCTCTGCACTTCCACATCTAATGAGGAATAACAACGAGTTCAGAAATAGAAATGCAGAGTTCACACTGTGATGAACGACGAGAAACTATATGAGAACACTTGAGCCTTAGCACGCAGTCGTGAACTGAAGACGTAGCAAACAGACGTTACAAGTTACAACAATACTGGCCGTCGTTTTATTGTTCAAACTGAAGCACAATGGTCCTGATTGAGCAGCCAATTCATGTTCGACTTTGTAGAACATTTTTACTTTTCAGGACTAACACTTTCACAGAGCTGAAAAATAAAATTGCTCTACATAAGTGCATAAATATGAAAAGAACTTTTTGAACACATTTACCATCAGACAACACTAAACAAGACAACAGGTTAGGTTAGCAGGAAACACACTGGGCACAGGTTTAGAGGACGTTGAGGAGAGACATCAGGGAGAACAGGAGGCGATTATTGTTGGAGGACATGAGTCAGAAAGATGAGTGAGCAGCCTGAATGGTTATAACAAACAGTCCATTCCTCATTCTTGCCAAAAAAAAACACAAAGCAAACAAATCTTGTTGCTAGTTTAGGCTGGACATTCAAAAACACAGTGATGGATGAAGACTGCAGAGACGTTTCGATCAAACAAAACACTTGGAAATTAAAAAGTTGAACAGTTTGACTTTGACGTGGTGCTCTTTGGCCGGGTGCTCGCGCTCCAATGGGTTATAATGGACAAGCAAAGTTCAGATGGCTCATGCCCATTCATGCAAAACAGGAGTTGGAATGGGTGCAATCATTAAGTGCAGTATGAACACAAACATCAAACCCCCCTTACGTTTTTCTTTCAGCCTCTTTCTAAGAGTTTCATCTGGATGAGAAACTAAACAGGACAAAACATCAAGACAAAAACTCGTTGTAGGACTTTAGCCCAATGCTTTGGTCAATACAAACATATATTCAAGTCATGAAAAGACTCGGCGCCATTTGCGTCCCACCTCGCTCTGTGGGATCCGAGTTGCTGGAGGCTATGGCTTTAAAGCCCGTTTCATCCTGCACTCTCCTCATCTCTCCATCTTTGCCCTCCAGCTGCCTCCTCACCATGGCCAGCTCCTCCTGTGGGATAGAGAACCACATTGAGAATATTCCCACCGTGCAGACAACCCCTCCTCCCCCACCCCAGCACTCCAAACAAACCACAACAAAGGTTCAAAGACGCTGACGTGGCGTACAGGCACGCAAGTCACACCTGCTCACTGGGTAACGTGTGTGAGGTGAGGTGGGTGGTAAACACTGACAACTGGGAGGGCTGAGGTCATAACACATATACAAGCCGTCGTAAAATCATGTCTAAATGACCAAAACAAGAATTAAGGAGAGACGCAGTGAGGTGTAAAATGGTTCAAGACAAAAATACAAATAAAAGAGAACGGCGGGGGGAAAAAGGAAATCAGTCGGACAAGTGCAAAGAAGGAAAGGGACAGAAGAAAAAAACTGAGGTTTGCAAACTCTCCACAAGAACCGAAAATTAAAGCATACCTGTGGTTAAAAAAGAAAATGCGAGTGTTTGCTAAAACTGGTACTTTGTATACGCAGGCTTGAGGAAGTGGTATTTCTGACTACACTTGACTACATTTTACTGAATTACACAGTTTAGCAAATCAAGCGGCTCCAATGTTTGCACAAAAATGACATCATTTTGTTAAAACTGATGAAAAAAAATATCCTGCAGCAAGCCAAAGCTGTGTATCTTTTCTTCTCAAACGAAAAAAAGAAAGAAAGAAAATGGACCAAAGGGAGAGGTTAAAAAACCATAATCATACAGCAGGCACAACAATCATCCTGAGAAAAAGCAAACCTTCATAGCCTGGAGTTTGTGCTCTTTCCTCTGTTTCTCATATTGCAACTGGCCCATTTTGATTTTCAGGCTAGAAAGCTTGGCCATTAGCGACTTCCAATAGAGAGAAGAAAAAAAAAAAACGAGGAAAAGGGGAAATAGAGACGCAAGAAGATGTCACGTCAAAAGAGTTCAGGAGGCAGAATATCCGAAGTGAAACAGAGATAGTTTAGGTTTAAAGTACATCGTATAAGAACATAAGCGAGCAGCACTTGGAAAAAATAT
>OMNM01008988.1:14798-28689 GCA_900302745.1 Parablennius parvicornis | reverse complement strand
AACTGAATATGGTACCAACATTGTAAATAACTACAACTCTAACAGAAATCCAATTTAATTCCATTGTTATGTGTAAACAGAAAAGAATGTGATGTATAATTTAGGTAAAACACTCAGTAACCCTGTCGGCGCTAAAATGTGGCCTGGATGACTTTATCCAGTTCATAGAAAAGTGTATCATAGAAAAGTGTATCAATCCAATTAGTAGGACACGAAAGAACATTCTCACGAGCCGATTTCAATTAAAATGTTCAGAAATGATAAAACCAGAAGAAAAGTTTCTGTACAAAATCAATGTTTGGTAAAGAGCCTTTCAACAACACACCTTGGTGGATTTAAGTTTCTTTTCATACTGCAGTTTTTCCCCCTCCAGGTCCGTCACTCTGTACCGCAGTTCGTTAATTTCAAGAATCAAGTCCTGTTGGGGGAAAAAAAAAAACAAACAAAAAAAACGAGTGCAGATGATTAAAAAGCTAGAAATCAAACTTTTCCCCTACAGGCAGCCTCTTTATAGCAGAAAGTGGTGCAGTGTAACACTGAAGTTTCCTAGAGAGTGTTTTGTAGAAGTGGCTTGATAGAACGAGAGGAAGCTGCTTGTAGAGAAGCAGTGATTTATGTGCCGTGAGGCGAACACGGACAGCAGCTTTTTGTTCCAGTGGGGTGGAAGAGACAGCCGCGCAGCTACAACAATAACGTGACAGGGTTTGAAAGCTATCCAAGCATTATGCTGCGCGGTTCCTCTGGGGACAGATAACGCCCCTTTATTTCTGAATTCACTCTGACCTCTTCGCTTGTACTGAGCCTGTGACCAGAAGGAATACGCCGAAGAAAAAAAAAGAGCCACTCTGTACACAGTTGCTTTTAGACTGATAATTAAATAAAGCTTTGTGCGACACAGGTGTGTATGTGTGTGTGTGTGGGGAGTGTCCCAATTCTCCCAATTAGCACACATACCTCACTGTCCCTGAATCTGTCATCAAAGTGTAGTCTGTCCTTCTCCATGGAGTTGAGCTTCAGCTTTAGGTTTGACACTTCAGACATCAGTTCAACCTTCTGGTTCTCCAGTGCACTTCTGCACAGAAGCTCCTGCGACAACAAATGTACAAGCAACTGTGACTGAAAATATCTCTGTGGCGCACTGAGCACATGCAGGCGAGACGCAGCTTCCCACCGGAAGAATTTAATATAACACACAGACATCTACTGACGAGAGGACGTCAACTCAAATACAAATCCTTCATAGCTTAAACGTAAAAACGCCACAAGGACACACCTGTTGCAGCATCTCCTCAGTGGCATTAAGTTTGTCCCTGTGCTCGTCCAAGCACAAATCCAGATCTCGAATCTTCTCTCCCTGCGCTTCCACCTGGTCTGTCAGCACACTCACCTGCATGGAGCAAACACTTTCTAAAAAGACATTCTCTTGTCTATTCAAGTAGGCGAGTGTGACGATTGATAAGAAAAACCAAAGAGAACATTGTGATACGAGACGAGAGATGTCAATTATTTTGAGATAAAAATCTCCTAATGATAATATTTTTACCGTATAACACAGCCTCAGACATTAAATGTTAAAAAAAGATTTTTTTGTATGTGTACCTGTAGCACCAACGACTCTTTATCGCTCTCGAGTCGGGAAAGCCTTTCCTGGTAGTGATCCCCTCCACTCAGAGAAATGTGCCCATTGGTCTTCAAGAAAGCAAAGAAAATACGAGTCAGACAATTAGGAAATAAAAAATACAAGCAGTATTTTTCTTGGGCAGTTTAGAACAATCAATTAAGCTGATTTTTATTTCTGATGTTTCTGTGTCCGATATTCTCAGATGGAACTCCGGACACCACGGCGAGACAAGACTGCAGAGCTTTACTCTGCGCAAACAAAACCTTACATGGATGGAGAGTCTGCTCACATCCAGCATGTTGTAAACGGAGTGAGTTACTGCATCACACAAAAACTCTGTCTGGCATGCAGCCCATCACTCTCCTGAACGCCACGCTGCTTTCCCAAGAAGTCAGCGCATTTCTTACCGCACGGCGACTGACGAAGACATCCCCATCTCGCATTCCCAGAAAGCTCAGCAGAACAGGACGGTCATGTTTTCACTTAGCAAACAATTCGGCTATTTTTGTGAATAGTGGATTGTTTGCTCGTACTGTTGTGGATTCATCCAGGTCTAATGCAGCACTCAGGCAAACACCATTCAGATTCAAACCAGTAGCAGTAGTTTGTGGCCAATTTATACAGGACATCCGAACAACACAGCTTAGGATAATGTCTAAAAGCAAATAAGAGAGTAGCATGAAACCTTTCTGCTGTGATTCAGCTGTAAGTTCCATCTCTGGGTAGACGCCAGCATTAAGCAGTTCCATGACATTACCTGTAAAAATGATTTACCCCGAGGCAATCCTCTTCTGATGATGATCGAAAAGGGAAATATATGGGCGTTTATAAACCTGAACACCTGAGCAACATTTATTCAATAAAACTAGAAATGCTATTCTAGAGAGAGTCACGTGCAGCATGTGTTTCTCTTTTGGGTTTTTTGGATTCTCTCACCATGTGACTGTGGAGCCACTCTACCAGACTGTCGGCGGTGGAGTCGGGGATCTGACAGCGGAGACTCTCCCTTTCCTCCGTGTCCATCAACTCCAGGACGCCCCTCAGGTCTTCCAAAAGGTGAAGTGCTCGCAAACTACCCATGAAAGGAGACGTGGGCGACTGGCAGTCGAACAAACCGTTGGAGTAGTCCAGAGCCTTCGAGCCTGGAGCAAAGAAGCACAAAAGGGGAGAAGGAAATATTAGATGCGACGACAATCCAAAGACAGACACAGATGTGCCATCTGTTGTGATTATTTTGACAGGTTTTACTGTGTTCAAGAGCTGATCCTCGGAGCACAAAGAGAGATTTAGTCGCTCAGGTTCATGGTAGTAATGTGTCAGTGACTGTATCAACTTGCTTTCACTGGCTGAAATAAAGTATACAACTGTTATATGTGGAGTTTTTAAACTGAACATTCACACACAACAGAATATTATCTTGTTCATAGAACACCACTGGGATACTAGTGAATTTGGCTTGAAGCCACACAGCTCCAATTGAACACACAATAAATGCTACAATCTCTCTGACAAACATGGGAGCTACATACATCACATGACAACAACCTCAAATGTCAAGCCGGCAACAAATCAAGGAAAGGGGACCATTAAAGTCTTATCAGTGTTGACTCAACCAGAGAGCTGCACAGGAGACTTTGGAGCCTTATGCCTAAACACAGATAAAAAAAAATATAAAACCACAACACGAGCCCATTATGTACTAAAAAGAAAGCTAAAATATCAAGGCCGTCAGATACCTTTACCTGCAATAATGCCGTCCATCTGCTCCAGGGCCGCCGCCAACATGTCGCTGGCATCAGACATCATCTTCAGTCACCGGTGAACCTTTAAAGAGCAATAAAATAGCGGAAAACGTCAGTGTTTCCACTTCTACCAGATTCAATCATGTTAAATTAAATAATTTTTGCCACATTTGAAAACCACAACAATCTGTAAGAATTAATATTCCAGACATTATTCATGTGTAAAACTTCAAGGAAGCAGAATATTCTCAAAAGGAACCTTTAAAAAAAAAAAAAAAAATTGCAAAAAAAACCCCCAAACCTCTTGCTTTTTCCTATGAACCAACCAAAAGTACAAGCGTGGTGGATGAGGCTCATAAAATCTTAGTTTAATCACTGAAGAAGAAAAAAAAGTCATTGCCTCTGCTGCTTTGGGTTACGAGACGTGAATATTTGTTGTGTGTGAAGTGATAAAAACCAGCATAAGCGTTACGTAGGAATGTGGCCTTCAAGCACAGTAACAATGACGAGAAGTATATCATGACAAAAAGTGCTCCAACTCAAAATTAAGCTGTAACTGCAGCACATCCTCCGAGTACTAAAAAAAGGACTGTGGCTGGTAAAATACTACGTTTGTGAGAAATGCCAAACAGAGCTCCCATCTAAACAGTTTCATGACAAACAATGACTGTACAAACAATTAAAAAAAAAAAAAACAACTTGTATATAAGTTTTGTTTGGTCGCTCTATTTAGTCTTTACACTGGAGGGTTTTTATGTTAATATCGTCAGAGTAAAACTGATGAATAATGTATTTCAGAAGGCTAATCAGGCTATTTAACTAAATTAATGGCTCACGCAATGTCCAGCCAATAGGACACAGGATACTTTGTCTACAGCCGAATGAAGACACATTTAAGCGTCCCGGACTGGACATCTGGCCCAAATAGCACAGCAGGCTCTTTATCTCTGAATGTTTGCTCAAAACACACTGCTGCATATTCTCATGCATGCTAAAACATGCTTACAGAAACACTCGTCTGCAACCCCCCCCCTCCCCCTCCACCTCAGTTCCTGGGAGTGGCCAACACCGGGACACAGCTTTATTTTCAAACTTTATGGAAGCCACCCACAGACCACGCACTGTTATTTCTACATTACTGTGGTCACAATTTCCATTATGTGCCAAATAGGCATGTACTAAAACATACCACCCCTCACATTAAACAACAGGCCGAGAAGAGATGAGAGGAACCGTCTCTCTTGCCATCGCTCAGCTTTATTGTCAAACACTGCAAGGACTGCAATGTCATTAACAGTTTTTCCCTTTGAGGTCCTCGTTTGTCCCGCTTTTGCAGGGAGGGACACAGATTAGATGACATTCGAAAAATGACATAGCAAGAAGCAGACTTTAAACACGTTCAAAAGACAGGCAGAAACAAAGTGGTCAGATTATATTGTGTTTTAGTTTATTTCTTTCATTACTCATTTTCATGAAACTCCTAAAGACACCGATTCAAATGAGGTCCACAAATCAAGACCCGATCAAGCGTTTTCAGACATTCTATCAAATATTTCCGGTGTTACAGTGACTTCTGTGTAACAACACAGTGGCCTCATAAAGAAAAGAAACAAGGCAGGATGTGATCACCGGACACCTGACCGAGTCGGCATGTGATTATGTCAGGTAGCACAGCAACAGTAATATTTGTGAAAATACAAACACTGAAGTAGATCGTGTTAAATTTCTTTGTGCTTCGAGGCTTGTTCTTCAAAATTACAGAGCTCTTTCTCTTGCCCCTCACTCACACCTCACTCATCTGTTCCAGCATGGCAACAGTCACTTTGAAGCATTTACCTGGTGGGTGGGAACCGAGGGCAGGGGAGCTCCATCTGATTGGCTAAATGAGTTGAGAGGCGGAGCATGATGCACGGTGCATGGAAACACAACTATTTGTCGTTAAGTCGATCTTTTGTGCCATGTAGATTGTAAATGTTGACAAAGCAACTGCAATAAACTTTCAAAATAATGTGCAGTCTGATTGCACGCAATGAAAAGTGGCTTTGAGAACATAACAAGGTGAAAGATAGACCAGCTGCAGGTGCTGGACAACAGCTGTTTAACTCCATGTGTCTTTATTGTTCTTATCTTAGAAAATAAAATTAATTACTTCATAAAAACAAGTGTATGATGAGGGCTATTGGACCAATAAATTACACAACTATTAAACAAAATGACACAAAAGAAAAATTTTGTTTTGATGCTGGAATTAACTGATAAATGTGACTAAATCAAAGTATCAACAAACACTGAGTAAGAGAAGAGCATCAATATAGCAAAAGGTCAAGAATAAGCATCATTTAGAAGGGACCGGTCCACACCAGAGAAGGAGGAGGAAACTAAAAGCACAGAGGAAACCCCAGAATTAAGAGTACCGTCCCATCGGGGATCGTAATGAGTGGAACGAAGGCATCCCCTGCAAAATCCCGAGTCAGCCCTTTCTCCCACAGCTGAAAGGCAAATATGGGTGAGGATAACACATGGCTTTCAGCAAACACACTTCAAACACACCAGGCCAAGACCAGACATGCTCCTCTGAAACCTGCTGCCCATGTGTCGGGGCATTTACATAGCTTTGTCCTGGATCCAAGGTAGACAGGAGGCTCAGTACAAAGACTGAAGAATCTCAAGGAAGAGTGCTCTGTCCTCTGCTCCCCAGAAGCCTCCGTGCTACACTAGCCATGAGCAAACACAAGAGGGTTGATTAGCAACAAAATGAGCTGACTCAACGTTTGCCGTTTCCACAAAACAAAGGCGCAAGCCCAAAATATCATTCAGGTGTACAACAAACAATCAAAGTTACATTTCAAAGAACACACCTTCATACGTTTTGTTATCTCATTGGGTGGGTGCTCCCCAAAAATGTTTAGGTCAAACTCATGAAAACATGTCCGAGATATAGCATTCTTTTAGTTTTGATCAATTAATAGACTCGAGGACCAACATGCCTGAACCGTTGTCCAATATGAAAGCATAAATTCCATCTGTGCAATTCTGCCATCAAAGGAGACATCTCAAAAATCCCAACAAGCAAAGCATCGCCTTGCAAAAACAAAGTCTCACTGTCTGCCTTTCTATAAGAACCACTTACACCAACTGTAAGACACACAGGCCTTTTGTTCATCATCGGGACAAAGAGAGAACAAAACAAAAAAAAAAACTGCTTTGCAATACAACAATACAGACGGCGCACAACAACAGCACCTACTTGCATACTCTTTTCAGATGAAGAGTCTCAAAAACCAACCAGAAGTAAAAGAAATCCACTCAGAAAGCGGTCTTGCCCCTCGGTGACAACAGCCATATAATCCTCGGAGACATGCGGAGAATAATGAATACAAGAGGGAGAGTGGACCACTATAATTGCTTTTCAAATTCTTCAGCTCTGGTCCCTTTAGGCAAAGAAAGTCATCATAAGTGATCCTCACTGGACAGTATACAGAGAGCTCAAGTATTCCTGAAGAAAGACCAGAAAAAAAAAAAAGAGGTTGTCCTGTAATCTCTTCGTCCTAAATGCCAACTGTGCTTTTGCATAAGCACAGGCTATAAAAAACAAAACAGAGGCCTCAAGGTGAATTTGAAGGGAGACAGCGTTTACAGACGCATTGCGATTGACTTTAACAGCCTATGGTAAGACGAGTCACAATCTTAAAAAAAAAAAAAGTCTTGGAGAGAGAGACATTTAAAAACAAAGCATAAACCATAGTGTAGTCTGCTTTGCTTGTTCCTTTTTAAAATCCGGGTGACGTGATGATTTCCATAGATATGACTGGAGAAATCCAAGTCTCTCCACATAAAGACACTTTTTATGTTTTGACTCATGCCTTGCTTTGACTCATTCTTCACCATCACACAGCGTTTCCACGGGGAAAGTTTCATACCGGGCTTACACAGGAAGAAGAGTCCATTTAGAACTGAAATCCCTGGAAAAGTTCTCAACAACATTATATGTAGTTGTTATTTTATATCTGCCTGCTTCACAGACATTGCTTCAGGCATCAATGAGTAAAGCAGGTATGATACGTCACATGCAAAACAAAAATGAAAAAAAAAAAAAAAACTCTGCTGTGATTTGGACAGGGACAATTGCTCGTCTCCAAGTTGTAGGACGCATAAAGAGAAGAATGGTAGTAAATAAATGTGCCCCCAGCGACTGAATGGGTGTAAATACATTTGGGCTACTTCCCAGCAGAACTCTGCTCTGGAATAACCTGCAGCTATTTCCAACTTCAGTGAGCAGGCCGAATACATCATCACTAATTTTACACCACCAAAACAAGATGTGTATCCACCCACACATGCTGAAAACAAAGATAATGATAAAAAAAAAAAAAAGAAAAAAGAAAACACTTGAAAGGCAATGATGCAATAAGTATTGCAATGTCAGCGAACCGAACAAAGGTTTTTATAACAAAGTCCTCCCATCGACAAAATAGTTCCCTGCTCGCATGTACAGCACACAGAAAGTCATTTATGTTGGACAGCAGCATACATTCTTTTCACATTACTCAGTCGCACAAAATGTGCTGTAATTTGACTAAGAAGCTTCTTATCAGTGACATCAGAACCAATTCAGAGAAAGAACATTGAATTTAAAATGTTATATAACTCTTGACAAAACCTCACCTGTTTTGTTGAGTACTGAATAAATGAGCGTCGCCTGAATCAGTCAAACTTTTTTGTGACATTCAAAAAAAATATATGCCTTATATATTTCTGCTGCAATGACGACAGGAAGAAGCAGAGCCTTGGGGGTTTGTCAACAAAGTGAAGAGCCTTAAAGGTCTTGGTGAGAACTATAGCAGGAATACGATACCAAGGACATCTGGTATCTGGTTTGGGGAAACGTAAACTGTTTTGGAAAGCATGAGAAATGGGAGACAAAACAGTTTTAAAGGTCGGATTGAGGGCAACATAACACACATCACAGCTTTAAAAAAAACAAACTTCCAGACAGTAAAAAAAAACAACAAAAAAACATTTTTGTTACTCAGACAAAACCAGCTCAAGTCAAAGCAGGTATATTTTGACTGTATCATGGATATATATTCACCACAAATGAGACAATACATAGATTTAGGTTGATGATAATCACAAATACATGACTTTATTTTGCAGAGTAATGTCTTGAGTATGTAAGTCCAATGTGCAACAGCCACTTTGTAAAATTTGGAGAAATTATATATTTACTTTACATCGATATTATTTCAGTTTGTTCGTGTGTAGAAATGCGATTTCAATGCACGTATTGAGTGCAAGTATATTGAATGAAATGCCACACAAGACAATTAAAATACCGTTAGAAAGTAACTAATACTTCAGTGTTTTATACAAATATTACTTATACATATAACTGAGTACAATATCAAAGTAAATGAGTTAAAATTTTCAGTATTATTTCCAGATATCCTGATTTATGATGATTTCTGGGTTTGAAGGCCAGTCTACTGATTTTACGAATTGCACAGAACAGTTAGTCAATAGCCACTCAATGTAAATATGTCCTCATCAGAAATCTCAGTTAGTGTAAATTCAGTGATCGCATCAGTGACACGTTGTAGAAAGTAAAGAAATGTTTGAATCTAATGTAAATGAAGAAAAAAAAAAGTAGCCTCGGGCACTGGAGACATGAACCATAATGTCTGGCTGACTGGAGATGTGGCAGTCATAAACTAACCTCAGACTGACTTTTCACGTCAGAGGACACATTTCAAGCTGTGTTGATAACTTTATCTTAAGTTGCTGAAACTTTAAAAAAAAAAAATTAGCTTAAAAGAACAACATAGTACAGACACTTTGCAATAAAGGTGGAGAAACAACCACATAACACTTGCTCTACACTTTTTTTGTCGGATGCTAAAGTAATAAACTCAAGTTACATCCACCTAAAAAGGTAAGTTATCCTTACTTGCACTTTAAACGTTAAGAACGTGAGTAAAGGCTAAAAAAAAAAAAGTGATATAATACGCCAAGAAAACGTGCACATTCCTTCGAGCGAGCCACCACAGTCCTTGGTTAAAAATCACGGCCACATCATCCGCTAACTTACCGAAACTTCACTCGGAGTAATATGTGGCAAGTCCGCTAGTTTGCTTCCTCTGTTTGGGTGAGCCACTTTTATTACAAACAACAGAAAACTCCACCAGGCTCGCCTTCTGAACTTCTCCGTGCCCACCAGTACAGCCCTCTGTTTGCCCGCATCGCTAGGCCATCATGTCGGAGTGACACGGCCGCTGGAAAAGACAGAACGTCACGGCTGGGAAGCCCCGCCCCTTTTCAGTCAGGATGAGCCTGATTGGCTAGGAGCTGGACGTGCTGGTGCGTTCCAGTAGCCTGGAAAATATCGGAGACGACTGTTTCCCTACTGGGCACAACAGTTCTTAGGTAACTACAGCATTTCACAACAAAGGATTTTTATTAGTTAAAAAGCGTCATTTTTTTCACTGTACGTGATGATGTCCACAGTGGATACATGTAATGGATATCAACACTAAATATTGCTACTTTATGAAACAAATCCACTGATATGAATATCTGGGAGGTTTTTTCAACTTTTTGTTTGTAAGGGAACACATCATGTTTTTGTCGAAGATGGAAGTGAGCGTTAACACGCACAGCGTCATCAAGTGGTGGAAAAATGCAAACGTGGGTTTTAGAGTGCAAGGTAAAAATGCACAAGAGATAATATGTTAGTTTGAGATACTTTCATTGAATCATTAAATAGTCGTTGACCTGAACATTGGTTAGAATCTCCATCACATGCAATCCTGTTTCATGTTTCCTTATCATTAGTCTTGTGTACAATTTGTCTACTTTTTATATTTATCTTATTTGTCTTCTTTTTTACTCTATATATTGTTGCATAAATGGTATTAACACCTGTAATTTCATATGACAGACGGTATACAATGACAACAAAGCAAATACATTAAATTAAATTAGATTAAAATAGAATATAAAAGAAGAAAAAAATGAATGGAATACAACAGAATTTTAATATTGCTGTTGCTACGATAGATACAATCACCCTTGTTGCATAAGAATGTTTGCAACATGTTTGCAAATGAGCAAATAATTTAATTGTGAATGGCTTAAATTAAAACAAGCTTTATTATGATATAGTGAGAGTAACAAAATCAGGAATTCTACTCAGTTGAAGTATCTTAAATATCATTCTTGTCATTTAGATTACTTTTTATGTGAATACTTAGCAATTTGTAAGTTTGATCACATTGCTTTATTCTTCAAACGTATCTCCATTCTCAGGTTCTGGCTGCCAGATTACTTTAGTTTAGAAAAATACCACAATATTTAAAATTGAATGGAGAGTGAATGAAAGTATCACTTGAAATTGAAATATCAGTCACAGCAATGTACAGAACAGTATTTTCATTAGAAGTCGTTGCAAAAGGCTGAAATGAAGAGCAGACATACATTGAAGACCAAATGAGACCAATAAGTGCTCATGGCAGAGAGTTCAGTTGATTTAAGAACTGAACTCTCTGAGGTTCAAATGAGGTGAAGCAATAGTTTCACCTCATTTGCAAAAAATACAGAATAAATAAAATCTACAGTTTTTATCTGAATTCATTTTCGATACATCAAATAGTGGAGGTTAATCTGACTTGAAGAATGAATGAGATGTTTCAGGCTAACGCTCATATGAGTAGGTCATGCAAACTATCATCATTTCCAAAGAATCACAATAATGGTTGTCATCAAAAACACACAAAACTGGCAAAACTACACTTTGAAAGCAACTATACAGAAAATCAGGAGCTCTTATACTGTAGACAATGTTCAGGGGACTATAAGTGCTCAAAACTTTCTAAATGTGCTAACTCATTAACAAATCAATAAGTACTTGAAGTCTAAGCTGTTTTGTCGTTTTGACCTAATATAGTCTATATTATCACTCAGCAACAGGCCCATTGTGCACCCCTAAAGTGGCTTCAAGCTTCTGGGGCCTCTCCACCCTCACGGTTCTCTGGTCACATTCCAGCATCCTTCTGATCCAATCAGGGGAATGCACGCCTCTATGAACTCCTCCAGACTGATGATGGCCGCAGACATAACAAGAACAGGCAGCAATTAGAGGAGAAGATGGACCCTGTTAATATCGTTTAAAGCATTCCTCTTGTGATGGAGGTGCACAAGGGCTGATGTTTATTCTTTCGATGATGACTGCAAGTATAATCTATGTTTTCGAATATGTTTCTTCTTTTGAAGTACTCCACTTACCAAATATCATACTGTATCATATCATAGTAAATCAAATACTTCTGCTAAATAAACAGGAACTGATTCTATTATGTTTCAGATTAATAGCTATGCCACTTGTGTTTTGGTGGTTCTCACTGCATTTCAAAATGAAATAGAACAAAAAACACAAAGGCATGGCACCTCTACTGAAACCTTTAATATAACTAAATATACTGTGAGGTTTTTAGTGTTTTTTTAAGTCACTGGATAAAAATGCTACTGGGGGATGTGACTGTTGGTTGATTTTTAGCTTATGTAATAGCAAAACCTATTAAAAACATCTTTTTAAAAAGACTTAGTTGCTCTTTTGAAATTTAACAAAAAATGTATTATGATGTGGGGTTTGTCAGTATTTGGATTTCTCCTCTTGAGAAACATCTTTTATCCCTATGAGGTCATTGAAAAAAAAATAGATAAAACTTGCATTGTGTGGACGATTGTGACATCTTGGATTTAAAAGGCCTTCAATTAAAAATAGCATTTTCCATACCATTATTGTCTTTATATATTCTCAAAAAATACCCTTTAAATAAGTTCTTCAGCTGTAGGGGGGCTGGGTTTGGTTAAAGCAGCAGCGACACTGATCCTTTACACAGCTTGCATGAAAACAATGGAACAAACCAGGTAAACTGAACGATGCAGCATTTAACACAACAAACTGCACCACCTCCTTTATTTCCAACAGTTCATCCTTTTAGAATGGCTGTCTATTAGTCATGAAGCATAACGGCTTGCATTTTTTCGAGAGCCGTACCTTCAACCAGCAAGCTGATAACCATCACAGACTCCCTTAACTCAAACACCAGGAAACATGTATTAATAGGTATTGTTAGAACTTCAAGATGCGTCATTAAAATGTGTTTGATTGCCTGCAAAAGATTCAAGATGAAAGTCCTGCATCCATCACTACCACACCTATCATTTGAAGTGCTTTGCTCAAGCACATTATTGTCCAATGAATGTGAAGAAATCTGCTATGAGCTGACCCACAACAATAGACACTCATTCATCATTTCCCTTTAACTAAAAGCATACATTTAACAACTATTTTAGTTGTAACACACATATTCATAGGGGCAGTTGTGGGTGGGGTGGGGGTCTGATTTATAGTGGGAGAGAATGTGTTTTACACTGAGAATTAACAGAATTAAGGTCAACCCATCCCCAACCTGCAGAGATTAAGACATGCAGCTTGCTTAAACCCTACCACTTAGTTAATTAAGGCCAAATGATCCCAAACCAGTTTACTCCAGTGTAGTAGGTAATCAGCTCAAATCACTTATGAAAATAAAATAATTATTCTAAAAAGAATTTCTGTTTAAGTTTATTCTCATTTAAATAAAGTGGCCATGATGATGCAATGAGGCAACAAGTTTTGCATAGAATACAAATTAGACCTGTGGTACACTGGGTTCATATTATAATGGAACATCTTTTTGTTACTTAACACATAGGGTTACATACAAGGTCTTCCTCTCGTGTCATATTTTTTCTTTTCCATTAAAGTCAGATAAAAATCCATCACAAATCTTCAGATGTGGGTAGCTGCAAGGTCACGATTAGTCGCTATCCATCACAAAAAGGATAAAAAACTGAAAAAATAAAAAGCAAAAGCTTGATGAAACCGTTGCCATACGGTGTTGCTCCTAAGGAAGAGTTCTCACTTAATCCTAATTTGGAATGATTACAAATACTTTGAAATATACTCAAAGGCTCCTGTTGAGGGTTTAGTAAACTAATATTTATTAACATGACAACCTGGGAAGACCACCCCGACATGTTGATCATAGCAGCAAGAATGAAAAAGACAGATAGTTTTATTCCTAGAGCTAAAACAAAACAAAACAAAACAAAACAAAAAATAACATTTTGAACATATGAAGTGGCAAGAAGTGGTACAACAAACATACGTTTTGAGCTCACAACTGCCCGAAAAAGCCCAAAAAGGTTGAGGTGCTTCCTTTGGTGCAGTTACTGCTGGTATGTGCATCGGCACAAAAATACATTGGTTTTAATCTTTCCATGTCAGAAAACACAACAAATTCAGAAAACTAACAAGTGTATCACAAACATGCTAATAGAAACGATAAAACAGGATGAAATTAAAACATAATGTTCCCTTGCTTACAGAAACTACTTTGTTTATTCAGGTCGAGACAGAAGCAAAAACTATGTGACCTCCTGAAAAAGGTTTGTCACTGAATACACTAAAGTGAGGGAAATAGTT